>PVJH01011824.1:47871-67205 GCA_004026705.1 Nesogale talazaci | reverse complement strand
GAGAGAGAGAGAGAGAGAGAGAGAGAATGACAATTTAGTCTTGGTCATTAAATGCTGCTATAACAAAAATATAAAAAGTGAGTGACTTTAATAATCAGAAATTAATTTTCTCAGAAATGTATTTTAGGAGGCAGGGATCCTTGGTGACATAATGGGTTACAGGTCAGGTTGCTAAACGCAAGGCCAGCAGTTTGAAACCACCAGGCACTCCTAGGGAAAAAAATGAGGCTTTCTATTCCCATAAAGATTTAGTCTCAGGAATCCACAAGGGCAGTACCAGTTTAGTGGTTATGAGTTGAGGTTGACTTAATGGCAGGTAGTTTGTTTTTTTGTGTGTGTGTTGGAGAAGTCCAAATTGAGATGATTTGTTCTGGAGAAAAACTTGCTCTCTGTGTGCTGGGTGGGCTCTGGGAAAAGTTGCTTGTGTCTTGTCAGCCTTCTGTTTCTCAGTTCCTTGGTGAATGTCCTGTGGCCTGGTATTTATCTTCCCCCAGCTGTGCTTCCTCGCTTTGTACCAGGGCTGCTCTTTTCATATCTCAAAAGAGATTATGTTTAAGACGCATGGAATGCTGGCATTGCCTCATTAACATCACAAAGACAGCCCTAGTCCCCAGTGGGATTACACAATAAATGGTGTCTACAGAAATAAAAACAAGGGCAGGTAGGAGAGAGAAAATGGACGTGGATTGGAGTGAGGAGGCTTTGGCTGTGACTGAAGTGGGAGTGATGCCCTGAAACAGGAGTTCTGGATGAACTGTGCTGGATCAGGAATGAGGAGCGTGGTGTATCTAACATTGCATTTGAGAGGATGGCAGCCTATGCATTTGACCATGGCCAATCCCAAACCAAACTTACTTCCATCAAGTCCATTCCATCTCATAATGACCCCTTAGGAAGAAGAGAACTTCCCTGTGGCCTTCTGAAAATCTTTAAAGGAGCAGAAAACATCATCTTTTCTCTGGAGCAGCTAGTGGATTTGAACTGCTGATCTGGAGGTTAGCAGCCCCAGGCATAATCTACACCACCAGAGCACCAGCCATAGCCAATTGGGCATGGAACTTTACATCAGGAGCTCAAGGCTGAAGGTCAGGATTGGGGAGTTGTCATCCCAGAGGTACAAATTCAAAAAGCAAGTTGTTTGGTTTCCTAAGTCCCCTAAAAGCAGGGCTGGGGCTTCCAGTTTTATGAGGACAGCAGGTGGACAAGTGTTTTCTGGTTCTTAGATGGTCTGTCCCAATTCTTCCAACACAATCCTTGGATCCTTGAGCTTCCAAGAAAGGGGACATTTGCTCTGTTTGTTCTCACTGAACCCAGATTTACTCCTCTCCCTCCCTTGTCCAGCTTCCACTGCTACAAGCAACAGCTGACGAGGGGGGAGAGAAGGACAACTCAACAGCTGTGTGCTGGGGATCCAGGAAGGGCCTAGGATGAAAACCCTGACTGCCACAGCTGCCAGTAAGATGAATTTGTGAATGTGTGTGTGTGTGTGTGTGTGTGTGTGTGTGTACGGGAAAGAGTGAGAGAGGAGATACTAGATAAAAATTGTGGCTAGTGTTAATAATTAAGTTTTCTTTTAAAATATTTTGAGTTGGCTGAGCCCCGGTGGAGTAGTGGTTGTGTGCGGGACTGCGGCCCACCAGGTTGGAGGTTCAAATCCAGCAGCAGCTCTCCAGGTGCAAGGCTGGGCCTCCTACTCCCACCATCAGAGGGCAGTGATGCCAAAAATAATATTTTGAGTTATGTATGAAAGAGTATGTCAACTTACATATTATTCCAAATCCTTGTGATTGAATATCCGAAATCTCATTTTCAGAATCTTGGGGTGAAGGTGACCCTCCGTTTACACACACTCCCTGGCCTAACCTGATCTCTGGTGGGGGAATTTACTCAAAGGCTCTGGCAGTGGCTGGGAGCCGCCTTCAAGAGCCACAGAGATGAAGGCATGTTTGAAAAGATTCAAAGTTCAAGAAAGAGCAGTTACCCTCAGTCCCACTTAAGTAGAAGCTCTTCATGGAAAGTGACTAGGGACTTCTGTGTGTGGTCTTGTTCTTGGCTAAACATAGGTTTCATGCTAACTAACCTCTTCCCAGTTATCATTTGGATTATCGCCTACAGTAATAGAATGTTTGCTTCTTCAAAATGGCTAGCCTTCTAGGTCCAGAGTGGCTGGCAAACCTCCACAGAAGAGCAGGGAATTTTCCCAGCAAGTAGGCTTGTTCTGAGGCCAGCAGGGCTCCACTGTTGCCTCTCCTGGGTGGGAAAGGGTGGGAAGTCACTGTCCTTCCTAGTGCTCCAGGATGCTGTGGCCTGGGGCTGTCCCCTGGAATCACTGTTGATCCTCAACCTGGCAACTTTTTTTTAGAGTGTTGAAAAGCAGAAATGGTACTTTGAGGGCTAAATTACACCAGACCCAAGCCAAGGTATTTTCAATTGCCTCATAGGCATGTGAAAGCTGGGCATTGAATAAGAAAGGTTGAAGAAAAATCGATCCATCTGGATTATGGTGTTGGCACAGAATATTGAAAGTACCACAGACTGCCTAAAGAACAAACAGATCTATCCTGGAAAAGTAAAGTGCTTAGAGCAGTAATGAGAGAAGAGATACCAGGAGGGGAAGGAGAAAGTGGGGGAGACATAGGGGATCTGATCACAATGATCTATTTATAACCCCCTGCCTGGGGGACAGACAACAGAAAAGTGGGTAAAGGGAGACATTGGACAGTGTAAGACATGACAAAATAATAATAATTTATAACTTATCAAAGGTTCATGAGGGAGGGGGTGAGGGAGAGGGGGAAATGGGGAGCTGATACCAAGGGCTCAAGTAGAAAACAAATGTTTTGAGAATGATGAGGGCAACAAATGTACAAATGTGCTTGACACATAGATGTATGAGTAGATTATGGTAACCCCCGATAATAACATGATTTACAAGAAAGAAAGAAAAAAGAAGAAGGAATTCTTCTTAGAAGCAAGGATGACATGATTTAGTCACAGGTCCTTTGGACATGGTGTCAGGAGAGAATAGTTCCTAGGGATGGACATCATACTTGGTAAAGCAGAGGGGCATCAGAAAAGAGGAAGGTCCTCTAGGATGGACACAGCAGCTGCAACAATGGATCCAAATATAAGAACAGTATTGTATTTAGTGTCACAGCACCAGAACCACATGATGCCCTATCAGGGGGTGGCCGGCCTCCTGATATTCTCACAGCAAGGGTTCAACAGGCAGTTGTGTAGCGATAATTATTATTTATTATAACACCGATATAGAGATCATGAGAGAGAGAGAGAGAGAGAGAGAGAGAGAGAGAGAGAGAGAGAGAGAGAAAGGCATTAAAAGTTATAATATATGTATGTGTGTGTAATATATATATATATATATATATATATATATATAGTCTCATGGTACATGCTCACCTCCGCCTGGCTAGATGGTCCACATGGAGAGAGAGACAGGAGAGTGGCAGCCTGGAGGGAAGCAGGCTGGAGCGAAGCAAGCTTGAGAGAGAGAGAGCCTCTATCTTATGTCCCATCCCTATATACCCTCTGGAGCCAAGCCAGGCCCCTAATTACAGGCAAGGGCATATGTCACAGGAAGGGGTTGTGCCATATGCACACATTATATGAAAAGGAGCTATCAAGATCCCATGTGACAAGACAAGACCCCAGACTCCTGGATGTGGCTAAACAGGTTAGGCTGGAGATCATTAACATCAGCATGTGAATCCGACCACAGGCTTCAAAGGAAAGGAACCATCATCCTAACAGCAGGGGAGTTAGCTCTGTAGTGAGACAACACAAAAGCCTTAGATAACTAGGAGTTTCAGGGAGAATAGCTAATTCAATTTCTATAACAAATGCTGGTAAACAGTTTGCCTAATATTTGGAGTATAATAATTGTGGAAAAGTTCTGTCTTCATCCCACAATGCCCCGTAACAACAACAGAGGTCTTTGGAAATGTTCTAAGACTCTTGGTTGTCTCCATTGGGGGAGGGGGTGGCAACTACTGGTGTCTATTTGGTGAAGATCACAAATGCGATTAACATCCTATAGTTCGTAAAACAGCTCCCCATAACAAACAATGATCCATGAATAAGAGTGGTGAGGTTGAGAAGTACTTCAAGACAATCTGCTCTAATTAAAACTGTACCCTCACCACAGGCCAGAGATTTCCAATCAAAGACTAAACACACCTTCAAGTAAGTAAGTGGGTAGCAGTGGTGTATAGGAAAACCAGCTCTCTAAGGAAAACAAACAAACCTGATTTGTGGCCTTTGCTAATTTCCCTCCTGGAAGTCTCTCAGTAAGGTTGGTTTCCTGCGTGGTGGTTCTTAAGGTTGAGTAGGGAAGGCTTGCTTAGAAGAGTTTCTCCCTAGACTGTAAAATCTAGCTCTACATTGATTCTCAAACGTCAAACAAGTGCACGTTCCTGCCAAGGATTATAGTCTAGAACATGTTTGCACCTGCATTTTACTTCTTATCCCGTTACCGTTTATACTCGATGCTTGTTCCCGTCTGCTCTCAGAGTATAAGAGGCAGCGAGGGTGAATGGCACCCTTTATAAAGAAAACCTTGGCCTGGAAGTCATTAAGGTGAATTTCATGCTTTCTGAAGAGAGCCAGTGAGGAGAATCGAAATCTTCACCTGCCGACATCTTTTAAAGGGGGGAACGGGAGGGCACTGGAGACTGCTGGGAAGATCACAGTTGTTCAAATACCCTCCCACCCACTTAACCAGCTAACACAGAAACTCAAGACTTTGTCATGAACAAAATGTGTGCGTGTCTCCCAAGGCTGCGTTCATAGGCTACTATGTGTGAGTGATACTGTGAACTTGGCCTGCTTCTTGTAGTCTCTTCTGGTTCTCCCCAAGTCAAAACAGACAAGATGCCAGATTTCTCTCTGAAACCAATCTGAAATGACTGCTTTTCTTTTTTTAAGGCTTCCTCTCCAGACCTGGAAGGCAGCTGTAAGACGTGCACACATCCATGACATCGGCCGTTCAGAACAGACGGTCTGGCAAATGCTACTGCCCACGTGTCCTTTAGGGGATCCACCTGTTATGCTCCCTCCTGGCACACTGTAATTGTCTGGAAAATCTGTCATAATGCAACCATTTGTCTGCTTGCCAGACCAGTTTCACAAGGGTCGGGATGAGGCATACGTACCTTGCTCGTCCCTGTGTCTGCAGTGCAGAGCTCAGCCCAGACGAATCAAGCTGCTATGGGTTGATTCCAACTCATGACCACACATGTGCATCAGGCTAGAACTGTGCTCTATTGATTCTTAATGTCTGCTGTTTCAGACACACATTGCCTGTCTTTTCTTCTGAAGTCCCTGAGTGGTCTTGAACTTTCAACCTTCTGAGTAACAGCAACCACAGTAACTGTTTTCCTTGCCTAGGCTCTCCTGGTAGACACTGTGTATTCACTAACTCTTAGTAGGATGAATGGATGAAAGCAACACCAGGAGATATGTGCATATTCCTTTGGAAAGAAAACAAGCTGGAGGAACAAAAGGCAAAGCGAAGCAATGTCTTCAAGTCCCCCTCTCCTCTGAAAAGTTGAGGAAATATAGTCTAAT
The DNA here is from genome assembly GCA_004026705.1 of Nesogale talazaci. Classification (NCBI taxonomy): domain Eukaryota; kingdom Metazoa; phylum Chordata; class Mammalia; order Afrosoricida; family Tenrecidae; genus Nesogale; species Nesogale talazaci. The sequence goes on along the minus strand of PVJH01011824.1, from coordinate 61,619 downwards.
ATAGCACTGTAACCATGGGACTGGTAACATGGAATCCTTGGATTTCCTAGCAAGTTAACCTTGAAATATGGGTGAGATTTTAAATCTTAATGTTCATAGCTGAAGTAGTAAAAATATGCTTTCTATATCATGTTGCTTACAGTAGAAGAGAAGAAACATATAATAGCTTCTTAAGATCACCAGGCCTTTGGATGAAGGTGATATGAGGTTGAGGCCCTTCAGGGCTTTCAAGGCCAACAGTCTGCCCTGAGGGTGGGGGAGGGGGTGCAGCTAAGGAGGGAAGGAGCACCAATTCCTTACCAGGGGGACCTTGACATTGCCAGAGGTTGCCTCTACAGACAGGCTGGGCCACTGGGACTGTATATTGGGGTTAAGGTATAGCATCCAGAAGGAAACTTCGGGGTGGGGGGGAACTATGGGGCTGGACCCCACACCCAGGAGATGGCAGCTCCCAGGTTTCACTGTGGTCTTGTTTTGACCCAACATTCCAGGTAGGAGAGAATTTATTGAGAGAGAGCATAGGCTAAGGAAATGTCAACTCAGGAAACCAAACCTTGTACTCAAGCAGAACATTCCTTTGGGTTCCAGTTCACTCCCGAGGTCCAAGCGAGTTTCTGTGATTTGGAAGTAGTCCCCTTTAAAGAGTCCATTTACCCAGTCCTGAAACAGAAAAGAGTTCTTCCTGGGGGATCAGAATCCCTGTGGGCAGCTGTGGTTGTTAGGGCCTTCGAGTGGATTCGAACTCACAGCAACAGGATAGAGGACAACTGTTCCAGAGAGCATCTTCGGCTGTCATATCTACAGAAGCAGATCACAGGGCCTTTTCTCCCTAGGATCTACAGAACAGATTTGACCCTCTGACTTTGTGTTTGGCAGCGGAGTGCTTAACCACTGAGCCACAAGAGTTCCTTCCAAGAGCGGTAAGGAGAGGAACAAAGGGGTGGTCTTGCTAAGTGGCCTGTACCTGTCCAGCCTTGAGGACTCAGAGAAAACAGATAAATAAACCCAGGCAGGCAACTTCCCGAATCAAGTGGAATACAATTTTACATTATCCATGGCACTCACAAAAGCTTCATGTCTTTAGTACCACGTGTGCTGTTGATTGTTCGCTGTCGCATTGTGATTATTTGGAGGATGGAGTACCAGTGTGATATGGACCCTTCTGTGAACACAGGGCAAGGCGTGAAGAATTCTACTGCCTTGCCACTCTATTCCTCTGTGTGTGCATGGTTGGAAATAATGGTGGTAGTTTGGGGAATATTAAAATTGTATAACTGCTTCCAGCTCTTGGGAGGAAAATCCACAAAAAGAAAGGACACTTTATTATTTGAAAAGTGCTTTGAACTCTTCTGATGAAAGGAACTTAGAAGTTTGAGATCGGCTTAGAGGATACGCAAGTACAATACGTGATTGATTGTATGTTAAAGGGGTGCCATTTCAAATACATGATTTTCTACATCATCCAACAGACAAGTACGTGTGGGAAGGAAGCCCCGAGTCCCATGATCTGTGAAGGAGTCAGACATTTAAGAGAGGAGTCAGGACCTTCCTCTGTTTCCCACTGGAGTTGGCTTCCAGTGAGGGTCACACGTTGCTCTCCTCCCTTGCAGTCTGCAGTTGACTATGAGAACGGACCGTTGGGTCAAGTATCACAAGCCCTGGTGGTGGTGGGCTGCTAACTGCGGAGTCAACAATGTGGAAAAACCAGCTGTTCGGCAGGACCACCAAAGAGCCCAAACCCACTGCCACCAACTTGATGCTGACGCACAGGGGCCCCATAGGCTAGGGCAGAGTTTTCAAAGACTGTAACACTCTTTATGGTAATAGAAAGTCCTATCTCCCTTGCAGGTTTTGAACGGCTGACTCTGTGTTTAGCAGCCCAAATTGTAACCCCTAGGCCACCAGGGCACATTTTCATGGGAGGAAGATGAGACTTTTTACTCCTATAAAGATCAACAGTCTTAGAAATCTACTGAGGCAGGCCAAGCCTGTCCTCTAGAGTCGCTGTGAGTTGCCATTGCCTTGATGGGTTGGGAGGATAGGAGGAGAGGAGAATTGTTCTCTGTTGCACTGTTATTATTATTTGGATAATCACTGTCAATCTTTAAAGTGTTTCCTATTATCTTCATTTGAGGGGAAGCTTTTCTTTTTCTGTGATAAAACCAAAAGGATTTATTCTCTCGTTTGAACTCAGCCCCCCCCCCCCCCCCGTTCTAATTGATTTGAAAATAAAGAATTCCAATGTTTTTCTTCCTAGAGAGTAAAAGCATGGCACCCTATAAAGGGTCCCTTGTTTACAGTCCTGCATTCAGCAAACCCGGCCTGCAGCTTGAAGATAATGCAGACGGGCTGGACAGAGCTTCTCTTCGCCCTGTCCATTCAGCAGTGTGCTTGGGCTCCGACCAGACCGCCTGCATAAGGAAGGACTTTGAAAGCTGGCTGCCACAGCCTGTGCTTCTCTTTCATGTCTGTTCTGTCACATTTCCAACAACGGTGTCTCAGGTAACTTTTCTTGCTTTCCAGTATAAGCAGGAACTTTTGTTTCCTTTGATGCCTGGTCAGTTAAATGTGATGGCCTGGGTTTAGGGATGGTCTTAGCAGATTCCAAAGCCACCCGCTGTGGCTGATTTAGTCTCATTGGCTGTGCATGGTTTTGACAGAACAGAGCGTGTCTTCATGTTGTATTCCTTAACTTGTCTTGCATATATTCCTTCTGCTGTATTAACTTTTACATTTTGTCTCTGACAGACTCAAAGTCAGGTCCAAGACCTCCCAGTTCCAAACCCCTTTTCTGATAACTCTTCATCTTGGAACTCTTTGTACCACTTGTTTTCTGATGTCTCTTTCCTTTTTCCAGTTGAAATGGATAAGCTTCGGCATTGCTGTGACTAATTTTTATTTGGTTCCACTGACTTCTTTCAGAACTGAGTTGGGATAAGCTCTCCATCCTGGATGTAATGGGTGGAAACGTGATGCTGAACACATTGGATCGCTCCTCGGTCAGCTGCATTAAGGTCTGGCGATGCTGATCCATTATCTGAGTGAATGGAACATCTGGAGAAGCTGTAACAGGTTGCTTGTCAGGAAGAATGAAATTTCTGTAACATTTTTAGCTTCTTAGCTTCTTTCTCTTTTTTTATAGCTGCTCTGTTAGCATTTATGCTATCAACAGGCTGAGAGCCTTGCTGGCTCATGGGTACTTGTCTTTGAGGAAGTTCATGAATGTAACACAAGTCCATATTGGACAGAGAATTGGCATAAAGCTGCTGATAGGAAAATTCTTTTTTTGCCCTAGGTCTTTGTGTCCCCTTTCTTGATGAATATTTCTCTCTGAGTGATAGCCAGTAGTGTTTTTATAAGGTACCTTGTCAAAAGTCTGCTTTGGTGGAGCAAATGTATTGGAGGTTGCTCTGGGATTCTGGCCCCTTAGTGCACTTGAGTCCCATAAATCACCATTTGGGGCATTCATGTGCACCACTGGTCCAGGCTTTATTGATGTGTCCTTGGGCTGCTTTTGGCTTTGTGGCTGCTTGAGCATATCAGCCTGGTTTCCTTGACTGGCAATGAGTTCTCCAGTCATGAAAGCTTTCAGAGCATTCTGGCATTTGTGCAGCTCTCACATCTTGTGCTCATCTGGTCTTGTGGAAGGTTGCTGTTCGTCAGGTGTTTCAGAAGACTGATGTCTAGGTACATTGCTTGATTTGGGGTTTTCTTTGTTTTTTTGTTTTGTTTTGTTTTGGGGCATCACTGCCCTCAGGTGGTGGGAGTAGGAGGCTCAGCCTTTGCCCCGTGGAGCTGGAATCGAACCTCCATCCCAATTGGCCACAGTCCCACACACAACCACTACGCCACCGGGGCTCAGCCGATTTGAGGTTTTCTTATTGAGACCATTGTCCCTGATAATTCTTTAGCTGCTGGGCTCTTTGATGCGATTTGTCTTTGGGATCGATGGAGGCATTTTTGATCTCTCTGCCATTCTGAGTAGGTGCCATGTCAGTTGCTCTGAATGGTAGTTCTGTGTCCCCCCCCCCCTTCTTTTATTATGAAGTGAAAGGCAAGTGTCAGTTTTAGGAGTGGATAATCCCAAAGTCAGCTTGGTTTTGTCCAACAAAATAGTACTGTTGGGACTTCCTTTGCTGAGGACCACATGATCCCTGCATGAAAACCTCATTATGTGACTGGTGAATTCTTTAAGCACCCAGCCAGGTTGCTCGTCTTCTCCTGGTCTCTATCCAGTCAGCATTTAAGGGCTTATGGCACAGGGTACCACGCTGATAGTTTGGGCCTAAAAATTTACTACCAAGCAAGGAAGCTTCCCTTTAGGGGCTCTTCTGTTTGTCTTTCTTCCTGGTGGGTTCCATGGAGGTCTTTCTGAAAAGGAGAGCGTAGACCACTGTCAGATTTTCTGCAGAGAAGTCTAAAGACTCTAGCACTGCTTCATGGTCAACAACTCCCCTTCTGTGGGAAAGGATTTCTCCCAAGTGCCTCCCGCAAATATAGGCCAAAGTTCAGCTGCTTGCTACACGTGGCCTAGGACCATACATTTGGAGGTCAACAAATGCAGATCAGGAGCTATTCTCCCTAAGCGTTATCAGCCATCTAGCGCAATCGGACTGTATAGTCAGCCGCACCCTATAGAAGGATTCACTCCCTTCTGATAAGGATAGCAGTAGAGTACTTTTTAGTAGGAGACAGCCCACCCAAGGATGATCAGAGTTAGGCTGCCATATTGAGTCTAGGGTCTGCCTTATCACATGTATACCCCTAGTCCCACCCTTCCCATTATGTGTACACCCCTAGCTCATCCCCTTCCTGTCATTGTCCATCCCCTTCCTCTGATGTGTATGTTGATTGTACATTGCCTTCCTTTGACACCCCCCAGAGTAAATGTTGATTTAAACATTTAATGTTTAAACGTTGGTCAGCAATAAACTAGAGAGCTCTCCTTCCTGCCGGCCCCTCCACCTCAGACCTGGCTCACCCCGGAGTTCTTGGGCTCCTGGTTTCCTGCCTGTACTGTGCGTGGATCTGGTTGTTGAGATCATGGCCACCCAAGAAGTAAACATGCTACCATGAGATGTGTCTGACTGCATTATTTCTATCTCTCATACTTTCTATGACTTTAATTACCACAGTACAATTGCGCCTACTGGACCCGTAATGATGTGTTAGAGACTGGTTCCTCTAACACCCTTTCTCAACCTTATTCTTCTACTTTGGGGTCTACATATTTGTCCCTTACTGGTTGTTGGCTGATACTCGGGCCGTTGGCTTGAGTGTGGTGGTTTTCTTGGCTAGCCCTCAGAGTTACTTTCCTGACTAACTCTTCCTCCTCCTCCTCACTTAGTCTTTCCCCTTCTCACAACTTTCCCCCTCTAAGCTGTCAAGCTCCATATCCTGATCCGGCCCTCAAGGCCAGAGCAAGACTTGAGCTCTTGAGGGGTGCCTTCAAGGAGTCTTTTGAAACTGATGCAAGCCTTCTTTCTTAAAAGACTGAACATTTAAACTTGGTGTGATAGACAGGAGACTGAATAGAGAGCTTAGAAGTTACTTTATTATGAGGCACGTTAAAACATTCAAAATTTAACAGAGTATCCTTTTTTTTTTTTTTTTTTTTTGCCTCCCACCACCCCAGATTATCCTCATGTTGAAATGAGGAGTTGGTTGACTATTTTAAGATTGTGGCCCACAAAACTTAACTGCCCGGTGTTCCTCGAAGGTTGGGGATGCCACCCCCCACCCAGTGCCTGTGTTGCCCGTGACCCAGCATAGCCTGACTAGGCCCTGGAGCAGGCGGGTGAGTGAGCAAGCTCCTGAGAGAAGCTTTTTTTTAGAAAACCTCCCATCTCTCTTCAACAAAGTCTTATCTGAGAGGGTGTGCTCAAGAGTCACTGTGCAGCTCGTGTGGGACGACTTTTAGAACAGCAGGTGCTGGGAGGCAGCAGTGTACGTTAAGCCTAGGGCTCTGGATCAAACTCCCTATTCGGAATCTGCTTTGGTCTACATGACTTTTTTTTTTTCAAGGTTTTTTTTTTTTTTTTTTTTTTGGCATCACTGCTCTCCGGCGGTGGGAGTAGGAGGCCCAGCCCCACTGCTGGAATTGAACCCGTCCCAGTGGGCCGCAGTCCCGTACACAACCACTGCGCCACCACTACGCCAGTCTACATGACTTTAAATCAGTTAGTCAACCCCTTGAAGTTAGTTTCCTCATTTGTAAAATAGAATAGGAATTACTCCCAACCCACCCATATCCAGTGAATCTGGACATAAAGTTTCCTTTTTGTGAAGTTTCCAAGACAATAACTCTTTACTGGAGCAGACAGCTTCATCTTTTTCCCTCAGAGGAACTGGTGGGTCTGAACTGCTGACCTTGTAGTTCGCATCCCCATGTCTAACCCACAACAACAAGAGGGTCTCTCCTTGATAACATGTCCAATGTGAGCCAAAGTCTTGCCATCTTTGCTTCTAGCGAGCATTCAAGCTGTCCTTCTTCCAATAGAAATATTTATTCTTCTGGCAGAAAATGGTAAATTCAGCACTCTTCATTAATACCTTAATTCAAAGGCATCAGTTCTTCAGTCTTTCTAATTCACTCTTTCTGCTTTCACATGCATATGAGGTGAATGGAGACACCGTGGCTCAGATCAGGAACCTCAGTCTTCAGAGTGATGTGTGTGCGCCTTACTGCTTTCATATCTTCTGCAGCAAATTTGCACAATGCAATATATCACTTGGCTTCTTGACTGCTGCTTCAGTGGACATTAAAAATGGATTCAGATTGAATAAAACCCTTGACAACTTCATTTTTTTCTGTATTTATCACGATTTTGTTTGTTGATCTGGTTGTGAAGTCTTTTGTCTTCTTTGTGTTGAAGCGCAAAACACACCGAAGATGATGATTTTTGATCTTCATCAGTGTCTCAAGTCTCACTTCTGCAGCTTGTGCCATCTTAAAATTGCAAGTTTTTATGAGTCTTCCTCCAATCCTGTTGTTATGTTCTTGCCAGAGTTGATTTCCTGCCTCTTCATGCATTTTCAGTTTGTTGGCTTATTTGCTTAGCATACAGATTAAATAAGCAGGGTGGAAGGTACAGCCTTGACATAGACCTTTCTTGATTTTAAACCACATTGTCTGATAGCTTGCCTCATGGTCCTTGGATAGGTTCTACATGAGTAGAAACAAAATTTCTGGAGTTTCCATCCTTCACAGCATTCATCATAATTTTCTATGATTCACATAAGCAACTGCCCTTGCATGGTCAATAAAACACAGCTAAGCCTCTTTCGGGCATTCTGACTTTCAGCCAAGATTCATGTAACAGCAATTTTATGCCTTCAGCCATTTCCTCTTCTGAATCGGGCTTAACTTCCTGGCAGTTCACTGTCAATGCGACAGCCTTTAGAAAATATTCAGCTACATTTAACTTACATGTGATATTAATGATATTGATTGGTGATTTGTATTTCGTTAAATCGCTTCTCTTTGTAAAAGGCAAAATATGAATCTTTTCTATCAGTTGGCTATGTGTTTTCCAAATTTCTTGCAAGAGACCGCTTACCAAAACATTTCAATTGATGTTACATCACTTCTGGAGCCCCGTTGTTCACCCATGCCTTCAGAACAGCTTGGGTTTCCTCATTCATTCCCGTATCCTTAATTATCTGCCACTTCTTAAAATGGTTAAATGTTCCTTAATTCTTTGGGGGGCAGTGATTGTGTATTTCTTCCATCTTCTTGTGATACATCCCACATCATTCAATATTTTGTCCATTATCTCCTTCAATAAAATACGAGGAGTCCCGATGGCCTAGTAGTTTATGCACTGGGCCACTCACTGCAAGGTCATTGGGTCAAACTCATCATCTGTTCTGTGGGAGAAAGATGGGATGATCTTCTTTTGTAAAGATTCATAGCACAAGAAACCCCATGTTACAATTTTCCGTTTTATAGACTTGGCGCTAATCAGAATTGAATCAATGGCAGTTGGTGTTGGTTTATCCTTCAATATTGCAAGTCAGGTCTTGATTTTTTTTTCTTCCATTCTTTCAGCTTGAGAAATGCCAAGTGTATTCCTTCCTTCTAATCCAGATCTTTGCACATTTCATTATAACACTTTACTAGTATTCCTTCCTGGATTGTTTGTGGACCACCAGGACAGACTCCTTCCAGGATTGTTTGTACAGTCAGAGCTGTTTTAGTATTTCTTCTTTAAAAACCTAATACCACACTAGCTGCTATTTATTGAGCAGCTGGGATACTCATGGCAGGCCATAGTTAAATAGTTTACTTAATTCAATGATCTCTTTTAAATCTCATAACAACTTTAAGGCTTAGAAAAGTTCAATAGACCCTGCAAGGTCATGCGAGGAAATAGATCTGAAGCTAAATTTATGAGCATGTCTGCTCTAAAATGGGCATTATTCCAGCGTTCCTAGTTCTAGCGAGTATAATTTCTAGTGTCCAGTTCCTCAGACCAGAAATTCTCCTTCCATACACAGCTTTTACTTGTGTTCTGTTGATGTACCATCCACACATCTTTAATCTCCCGCCACAGCATCCACTCCAGTTCTAGCTACCATTTGATCTTCCCAAATGTGTTAGACTAGGTTGACTAGAGAAATATATCCAGAGACGTGTGTAAGAAAGAGCTATATATCAAGAAGTCATTATATATCAGGAAAACAACTCAGCCTGGTTCATAACTCAAATTTCTAAGGCTCTCTTCAGTCACATACAATGATGCGGAATGAGCACAGGCCGGTGGATGCAAAGTCGCATGGATGCCAGGTCGGCGGAAATATCGCAGGGCTGGGGAAGCTCTCAGGGTCACCAGCAAGCAGAAAGCTGAAGACAGCGAGAGGGGAAGGTTACCCCGGGGCTCCTTATGAGAAACTCATGCCCACAAGGAGGCACCTTCAGGCCATGACCTGAAAGGATGAATACCAGCCTTAGTCTTTAATATATCTTCAAGTTGTCATAAAATGATGTAACTACCACACAGTGATTTAGTACCCTCTTTAATAAGCCACCCTTTTATAATTTATCCTTTGTACTACAGTTGAGAGGGGGTTCCTTCTCAAAAGTCATAATTGTATAATTTTCTTGGTTAAAGGCCCCTCTATCATATTTATTATTGCATATTTATTTTCTTAGTTATTTGATTGATACCATAATATATTATCCAGTAAGGTGCATGAAAACTAGAACCATTGTTTTCATTTACCTGCCCCTAGCCCAGAACTCAATATAGCATAAGTACTCTGTGTTAGTCTGGGTAGACTAGAGAAACATATTCATAGACACTAGTATGTGCATAAGAAAGAGTTTTATGGCTGAGCCCTGGTGGCCTAGAGGTTGGTGCAAGACTGCGGCTCACAGGGTTGGCAGTGGCTCTCTGGAAGCAAGGCTGGACTTCCTACTCCCACTAGGACAGTGATGCCACACACAAAAAAAGAGTTTTATATACAAAAGCAGGTGTATATTGAGAAAGCATTGCAGCTCAGCCCAGATAAAGTCTGTAAGTCTGATATTAGTCCATATGTCTGATACCAATCTATAAAGTCCTCTCCAGACTCACGAATCACATGCAATGATGCCGAATGCAGGAAGGGCTCAGGTGAGTGGGTGAAAAGTCTTGTGGATCCAGTGGTGGTAGAGACATCTCAGCACTGGCAGGGGTGGTCACGTGGTTCCTTCAGCTCCAAGGCTCTGACTGCCATCAGCCTGTCTCCTTGTGGCTTGTCAAGCAGAATATCTCCCAGGGACTGAGCTGAGAGAGAGGATGTCTCTGGCCTCCAAGGAGGAATACAGGAGTTCCCAGAATCCTCAAGCGAAGGCCACACCCACACAGAAGCCTCATTGGCTATGATCTCATTCACAGGCTAGACTCCACCCCATTCAGTCTTGATCCTCTCAGATTATATCACTACCGCACACTCAAATAAACCTTTGTTAGATTCATTCGCTAACAGCTGGCAAGTGACAGAGCAGAGACTTGAACTAGGAAAAAAAATTTCAAGTCTATATTTAGCTTCCTTGTCTAGTTCCCTGATAATGACTATTACACAGACCTTTGAACTGGTTCTTCCCATTTCAGCTGTGACCAAGGAAGTAGACCCAGAACAGTGCTGAATTTGTACTTTGGTGTACTGGAGTAATAATGGAAATGGGACTGCTTTAGGGATTGATGTCTTGCTAGCAGCTTTAATCAACTTAGAAAACAAGGGCGTGTTGAGTAGTATGATAGCAAAATCAAACTCACTGCCACTGATTGAAGTCACCTCATCACAGCCCGACTGGGCAGGGTAGAATGGCTCGTGTGCATTTTTGAGACTAATTTCATGGAAGTAAAAAGTTCCATCTTTCGGCTGAGCCCTGGTGGCGTAAGTGGTTGAGTGCGGGACTGCGGTCCGCGAACTTGGCGGTTCAAATCCAGCGGCAGCTCTTAGGAGCGGCACTGGGTAGCGCCCACGACCACCAGAGGCAGTGATGACCCCCCAAAAAAAACAAAACAAAAAGTTCCATCTTTCTCCCTTAGAGACTGGTAGTTTCGAAGTGTGGCGCTTGCAGTTAGTAGCCTGATGTGTGACCATTACAGGGCTCCTCCTGTGACAGTTAAGGTCTTGCATCAACTTGGCTGGGCCAGGATTCTCAGTGATTTGGCGGTTAAGAAATAGCCCACCTAATGTCTTCCACTGCAATGCCATCACCTCCATCCTCCATAATGGGGTCTGTTGAGTAGCCAACCAATTGTAAGAGGAGAGTGGCATGCAAGCCATTCCTCAGATCACAGCCCTGCTGGAAGGACAGACATCTCCTTGGGGTGGGGTGGTGGTGGCCTGCTTCCAACCCAATCCCACTGTGAAAAGCAAACGTCTTTGCTTTCTGTTGGGTCTCAGTTTTCTATCTGGCTCATCCTCCAAACCCCAGGTCTTTGCATGTGAGCCAGTGGTCCGCTGTAATCTCTGCCTGTCCCGGGAATTGGCAGCAGCCTGACAGCCTACCCACCAACCCAGGGTTCTTCAGTTCCTACAGGGTGTTATCTGACCCACAGACTTGAAGCTTGCCTGCTTCAACAATATGGGAGCCATTTTCTTCATATATATCTATCCACACACACATATACCCCTGAGGGGGCAACACCTCCCACCCCCCAAGACAGAGTTTTCCTGGGCAGAGTGGAGTTTTCATACCACACATTTTTGCTGCTAGGTGAGCAACTTGCTCGGAGTTAGTACACTCAAAGGTATTGCCTGGGAAGGTTCTCTCCAGTTACAGTGACTTTTTTTTTGGGGGGGGGGGGGTGGCCAGGGGGGCGGTGATGACTGATTTAAGAAAATGGCATGTCCTTGTGTACTTTTGTTTCTTCCTTGGGAAAAATGCCACAGAAACCGTTGTGATGTTGAACACAGCTTACGGGGACAGCACTATGGGAAAAACTCAAGTGTACAAGTGGTTTTCTCATTTCAAAAAGGTGAAATGTCGATTGATGACAAAACTCATTCTGGTTGTCTGTCAGCTTCCCAAATGGACAAAAACGTCCACTCATAAGGCCTTTGGAGTTTGTTCCACCAGGTCAGACTGTTAATCGAGCTTTCTATTTGGAGGTTCTAAGAAGATTGAGTAGCAGTGTGTGACAAAATAAAGGCCTGATTTATGGCAGAAGGAGGCCTGGTTTTTGCCTCCACAACAATGCACCTGCTCACACAGTCAACTCGGTGTTTCGGTTTGGGGAAAAAAAGTAACAATATCCCTTTCTTGTCCCATGCCCCTTACTCACCTAACCTTGCTCCAGGTGACTTCTTTTTGTTTCCACAAAAGAAGAGGGACATGAAAGGACAGCAAATTGATGATAGAGAAGAGGTGATGAAAAAAATGAGGGAGGTGCTGCCAGGCATCCAAACAGAAAAATGTTTGAAAAATGTTTCCAAGAATGGAATCACAGATAAGACAAATACATTAAGTGTAATGGAGAGTACTTTGCAGGTGATAAGGTCGTTTTGTAAAAAAAAAAATAAATATATGCTTTGAAAATAAAATTCTGGGGTTTTTAGGGGGGTTACCATCTTGTATATGCATATACATATATAAGCTTCACTAGACTTTAGCAAACCCAGTCTAAGAAACAGAAACTAAGTCTCTTGACTGGTAAGGTCAGAAACAATGGTGCCTGACCCCAAGAGGGAAATCAAGTATATCTCTTTGAATGTTCATTAACCTCGATCATCTTGGCAATAAAACAGTCTTATATTTTATGCTTTTGAAAGAGTCCACTATGTCTTTTCTGAAACTTCCATCCTAGGGCTTTGACCTATAATTTTTCCCCATTGTGGTTATTATTCTATGCCGACATTTTATAAATCCGGGTTTATTCTGACTTCGCCACGTTGGCCATAATTTTATTGTTTTGAACCGATTTGGAACCCTGCTGTTATCAAATACCTCAAAATCAAGGAAGGAAGAGGTTGGGCATCTGGCAGCCTCCTTTTGGGCCTAGGATATGCAGAAGAGTGGGTCAATTGAATTCCTGGTCATTATCAACCCATTCATTTCCAGCCCTGTGCCACACACGCCAGAGAGGTTGTTCCAATGAATTCAACAAGCTTTCGGGATGAAGCTTTGTGATTACGTTTTGTTTTTCTTTTTATTTTAGGCATCACTGCCCTCAGTGGGAGTAGGAGGCCCAGCCTTTGCTCCTGGGAGCTGGAATTGAACCTCCAACCCAGTGGGCCGCAGTCTCGTGCACAACCACTAAGCCACCGGGGCTCAGCCACTTTGTGATTACTTTTAACAAATGATGGGAACTAGCTTTCCTTAGGTCACACTGAAAATAAATGATAGAGCTCACAATCAAGCAAAGATGGTTTGACTCCAGCATCGCATTCACAACCCTGTATTCTCTCTCCTTGGCTTACCTTGATTTTTTTTTTCCTTCTAACTTTTTTTTTAAACAATAGATTTTATTGGGGGCTCTTACAGCTCTTATAAAATTCAGTACATCATTTGTATTAAGCATATTTATACACACGTTGCCACCTTCATTTCCAAACATTTTCTACTTGAACTGGCATAAGCTTCTCTTTCCCTCTAGTTCTTCTTCTTCTTCTTCTTTTTTTTTTTTAAATTCCAGCTCCCCATATTTCCCCTCTCCCCTCCTCCTTCTCCATGGACCCCTAATAATTTAAAATTGTTATTACCTCTCCATATCGTACACTGTCCAATGTGTCACCTCACCCCCCCCATTGTCTGCACCCGAGAGAGGAGGTCACATGTAGATCCCTAAAATTAGTTCCCCCTTTCTACTGCCCTATCCCTCCACCCTCCCAGTATCACCGCTCCCCCCACTAGTCCCGAGGGATCATCTATTCTAAATTCCCCATGTTTCTAACTCCAGTGTAAATCCCCCGGTCTAACTGAATCTGTCTGGCAGAACTGGGAGCATGGTAGTGGGTGGGAAGAAGCATTTGAGAACTAGAGGAAGGATGCATCTTGTTACTACACTGTACCTTGACTAACTCATCTCCTTGCTGCAACCCCTCTGTAAGAGGATGTCGCTTCACTTATTGATGGACTTTGGGTCGCCAGTCTGCACTCCCCCTCGTTTACAGTGATGTAATTTTTAGTTCTTTGATCCTTGATACCAGAAGAACCCTTTGATAATTCATGGTTGAACAGGCTGGTGTGCTTCTTCCATGTGGGCTTGCTTCTGAGCTAGATGGCTGCTTGTTTTCTTTCAAGCCTTTAAGAC
>PVJH01011824.1:0-47771 GCA_004026705.1 Nesogale talazaci | reverse complement strand
AACAAGACATCATGTCCTTGACATTGATATTTCAGGAAGCTTTCTATGGGCTGCCAGGAGCCTCTTGTTCTCTTTGTAACTCTGAAGAACACAATGCAGATGAGAATGAGTGGCTGCTCCACTGAAGTGCCCTTACTTTTATGTTTGGTTAGGACACAGTTTTAAAATCACCTTTGATTTTCAGCTTTGGATTTGGACTGGCCAAGTCAATGAAAGCAATATAAAGAATGGGAAATAAACTTCAAAGCTCTCTCTCTGCCCCTGTGAGAAAGTCACTATAAAGTGTGAAGATGCTTCTCAAATAAAATTAAATTCTCTGCTGTCTGCTGCTTCCCTCTGCATCTCATCCCCTTTCTCTAACTCACGAAAATCTCTCTCTCTCTCTCTCTCTCTCTCTCTCTCCAGCAGGTAATCTAAGGAAGAAGCCCGGTGCTCAGGCACCACAAGTTATGTGGAGAACTGAGGTACATTTGCATTTTTGGGTCAGCGTGGTTTCACTTTCATTTAACCCCTGTACTACATCTGGTTTTTCAACACTTTAGCGCTTTCCACCTTCTGAGGGAGTCTAAATGCCAGAGCTTGTGATGCGCTCAGCCCACAGGCAGCCAATCCAAAGTATTCGCACTGCCTCAAACCCACTTTTTCAAGTCCCCAAGAACCAGAAAGGTTCTTCCTGGGTGGGATTGGCTAATGCTTTATGTGTGTCTGAATGCAAATTTCACTGATGTTTAATAGAGTAGTTTTGTGTGCTTGTGAAAAAGAAAGTTAATATTAGACATTACTTCTTCAGTGGTGCCCACAGAAGCTAGGGCTTTGCACCTCGTATGTGGTTGATGATCTGCAGTGTCATGAGAGGAGTCATGCTGAACAAGGGACTTAGATGGTCTTTTTCTTTGGCTTTGAGTCTTGCTTGAAATTATGTGAAGACTCACTCTGTGTCGGTAAGAAGGATGTGATACATTCTGAAGGTGTCCGAATAAGGCTGTCTCTCTTGGTCACGTGGTAATTTCTATGGAGAGGGAACAAAGACACCAATGGAATTTAGCACTTGAGCTCTAACAGGTATAGTAATGGTTTCTTTACGAAGAGGTCCATTAGTCTAAAAGACACTTGTAAAGGTGAATGTCTGCTGTTGACTGCCAAGAACATTTCCCATGCTGGCTCGGAGCATTAAGCGAAGATGATTGAGATGGACTGCTCAGAAAAGGTTTACCTCAAAATAATTTGTGTTAGTCCGGGTAGGCTAAAGAAACAAATTCATAGACACACATATGGATATAAGGGAATGGTTTATATACAAAAGGAATGGAACATTGAGAAAGCATCCCAGCCCAGTCCAGTTCAAAGTCATAAGTCCGATATTAGCCTATATGTCCGATACCAGTCTATAATGTCTCCTTCTGACTCATGAAGTCACAGACCATTGGGTGCAGAGTCCTGGCACTGGCAGGGGTCCCCTCATGGCTCCTCATTTCCAGGGCCCAGGGTCCATCAACAGCATCTATTGGTGATAGATAGAAGCAACTCAGCTCTGGCAGGGGTCTCCATGTTGCTTCTCCAGCTTCAGAGGTCTGGTTCATCAGGGTAAGGCCATGTGGCTTCTCCTCCAGCTCCTCAGATGTGGCCATCTTGTCTTGTCCATAGTTCATTGTCTTGAAGACTGACTCCCAACAGCTGGAAAGATGGCTTCTCATCCTCCCCAGGAGAATACCGCGAAATTTCCCAGAAGTCTCAGGAGAAAGCCATGCCTACATGGAGGCCTCATTGACTACTCAATGGCTATCACCAAATTAATAGGCTAGACTCCACCCCTACATCTCAATCATGAAATTGATATATCAAATACATGATCACCACATAATTTTATCACTTTTTTCCCTTAACTATAAAATGAATGCCATGAACAAAAATCACCATAGAAAAGACAATCAAACAATGAAGATAAAATAAAATGACTAAGGATCCCTCTGGTCTTTTCCCCTATTACTTTATGAGTGAGGCTTAAATCTTTTTTTCTCACTTATTATATTATGATCATTGTGTTCTGTTATATTAATGCTTTACAATGTATTTAAAGTTGCTATTGATGGAAATTCCAATAGTCTCTTTTATCTTTTTAGCCATTTCATTGGGAGTGGATGCAGATATAATATCATTTCATTTTTCAATCACATTAAGCAGTATTGTACAATTTGTATCACAGTTTTAAAACATTCTCTTCTTTCTTGAACACCTCGATATCTGCTCCCCTTTAGCCCCCCCCCCATCCCTGTCTCTAGGTTTTTGATAAAGGCATTAAAATAAAGCTTTATCTCTGAGCACATCTATGATGCTTTTTTTCTTACTCCATAATTAGGGCTCTTGACATGAAACAGTGGAGCCAAATTCACCAGTTCCAAGTGAGAGAGGGAAAGAAGTTTTATTAAAAGGTCACTCCAGGGCTGAGCCCCGGTGGTGTAGTGGTTGGGTGCGGGACTGCGGCCCACTGGGACGGAGGTTCAATTCCAGCAGTGGGGCTGGGCCTCCTACTCCCACCACCTGAGGGCAGTGATGCCCCCCCCCCCCAAAAAAAAGTCACTCCAGCAGTGTACGACCACAAAGCAAGCTGTCTTGCTTGAGTCCCATTTGTGATCAGAACACAAAGAATTTATATCTTTTACACTGGCGTGCACACTGGGGGGAGCCACATACTTTATCATTCAGGTCACGAAATAATTGCAAGATGTAAATATAGACCATAATGATCAGTAAAACAATAAGAAGAGCGTTGACAGTACACAAACAATCTTCTTCAGTATCTTCGCCTTGCCCCCAGGCAGTGTTGTCCAGACAGGCCTCCAATGCCATTGTGTGGAATGATCCCCACACAAAAGATCTGTCTCTGAACAACACAGAAGGTTTTGCTGTTCGTGGAAGCATGAATTAGGTATATTTTTCAGCTATTCAACTGCTAAACCAGAGACTCTGTATACTTTTTAAGATTTAAAGCTACTTATATCTTCAGAACATTTGCATCAATTTGGACCCCGCCTAGCAGTGTTTAGCCTGCACTTGTTTTCTTACATATCTTCCAACATTCGTCCTTTAAAAGACTTTTCTAACTTGATAAACACAGATCTTATCTCCTTACTTGTTATAATTTGCATTTCTTAGATTATTGGTGAAGTTAAATATTAAAAAAAAAATGCTATTGGTGGGTTAGAGCTTACATCTTGAGCTCTTGGGCCTATGGTTTGCAGAGGAAGCCCTAAATCCATTTTTGGGTCCTCATATACCTTTGGCCTACAAGGAGTTCTTCCTGATTTCCTCTCAGGAATGTAAAACTTTTTGCCCTCACACAGAGTGCTTTTGTTGGGACAGGGCCTTCCCTGGGAGGGGCAGTCTCATCTTTGGGGACTTGAATTTGCATCCCAATCAATGTTCACGGAAGCAGTAATCAAGAAATCAAAGGAGGAATTGCACTGGGTAAAGCTGCTGCCCAAAGCCTCTTTAAAATTTCGAAGAGTAGAATTGGGGTCATGATAGTGGGTGGGAGGCAGCATGGGAACTCGAGGAAGGTTGCATATTTCATAGCTCCTACCCTGTATCTTAACTGGCTCATCTCCTCCTTGTAACCCCTCTGCAAGAGGATGTCACCTCACCTATTGATGGGCTTTGGGTCCCCAATCTGTACTCTCCCTCAATAATAATAATATAATTTTAGCACTTTGATGCCTGACACTGGATCCCTTCACCACTTCATGATCACACAGGCTGGTGTGCTTCTTCCCTGTGGGCTTTATTGCTTCTGAGCTGAATGGCCGCTTGTTCACTCAAGCCTTTAAGACCCCAGATGCTATATCTTTTGGTAGCTAGGCACCATCAGCTTTCTTCACCACATTCGCTTATGCACACATTTGTCCTCAGCGATCATATCAGGAAAGTGAGCACACAATGTTATGCTTTTTAGTTCTTGAAGCCTGATATCTCACCCCTTTGACACCTTGTGATCCCACAAGCTGGTGTGCTTCTTCCATGTGGGCTTTGTTGCTTCTGAGCTAGATGGCTGCTTGTTTACTTTCAAGACTTTAAGACCCCAGATGCCATATCATTTGGTAGCTGGGCACCATCAGCTTTCTTCACCACCTTTGCTTATGCACACATTTGTCTTCAGTGATCGTGTCGGAAAGGTGAGCATCTTGGAGTGCCAATTTGATAGAACAACGTGTTCTTGCACCAAGGAAGTACAATTCTACCACATAAATGTGATGTACAGTACCAGAGATGTACAGTGAAGTTGGAAATAGGAAATTTAGGATCAATGATCTATCAAGATTAGTAATAGGAGTGGTAATACCAGGAGGGTGGAGGATGGAGGAATAGAAAGGGAGAACCAACCTCAGGGATCTACATGTAGACTCCTTTCTGGGACACAGACAAAGGGAAGCGAGTGTTGGGACACATTGGACAGTGTACAGTGTGAAAATAATAACAATTTGTAAATTACTAAGGGGTCAAGGGGGAGGGTGGGGAGGAAGGGAAATATGGGGAGCTGATACTGGGGGCCTGGAGGGAGGGAGGATGTTTTGAGAGTGATGATGATAGCAATAAGTGTGTAAATGTGACCTGCATATAATTGATGTTTGTATGGATTGTGATGGGAGTTGTATGAGCCCCCAATAAAATGATTCATTTAAAAAAATTTTTTGGAAGAGTAAAGAGGTCACTCTGAGGACTAAAGTGAGCCTAATCCAAGCCAGGGTGTTTTCTTTTCTTTTCTTTTTTTTTTCCAAGTCAGGATATTTTCAATGACCTCAACGAATAAGGAATAGCAGAGAAAAGTATTTGCACTTGAATTATGGGGTTGTTGTAGAATGTTGAATATACCGTGTACTGCTAGCAGAACCACAACAGCAAAAAAAAAAAAAGAAAGTCTTGAAGAAGTACAGCGAGTATAGTCCTTAGAAGCAAGAATGGTGAGACTTTGCCCCATGTACTCTGGACTGTTGCCAGGAGAGGCCAGTCCCTGGAAAAGGACCTCATGCTCGGTTAAAGTAGAAGGTCAGTGAGGAAGAGGAAGATCTTCAAGGAGGTGGATGGACAGTGTGGCTGAAACAATAGGGTCAACACAAGCATTGTGGAGATGGCCCCAGGTCAGGCAGGGCTTGGTTCTGTGGTACCCCAAGTGGCTATGACTCAGAAACCCCATGCCACTAAACAACAGCGATAGCAGCATGTAAACCGATTGGGGTCCTTCTCTGCCCCTTCCCACTTGTCTAGTCCCAAGCGTGGCCTTAGCGATTTCATCTGCCATTAATCATGATTCCAGGTGATTCCCTTGTTTTTTCTGTGCTCTATCCTTTCAACACTGTTTGATTGTCTTTCCCGATTTCCTCCCTCATCTGAAGGATTCATTTTTGATTCTGTACCCTTCAGGGCTTAATCAAAGGGTCTCTATAAAACATATTCAAATTGGGGTCTTTTTCCTCCCCCAGGACAATGGCCACTTAAAATTACTGTTTTCACGACCTTTGATCATTACTTTTTTTAAAATTAAACTTTTATTTTTCTCGATTTGCAAGACTATTAATTGAATAAGACTATGAATTCTTTGACATTTTCTTAATTTGAGCCGTAAAAATAAAACTGCTAAATGAAAGAGATGTAGATTTTTCTGAGACAAGCAGTTCAGCTGAAAACATTCACAGAAAAAGTAGCTGCTCCTGACTGCATGCACCAAGTGGGTGTCTGGGCTAGTTAACTTCCTGTAGAGCGCAGCTGTTTTCTGGCAAAGTCTCCTAAGACAAAAGTCAGAAAACATTACTTTTACAAATTGTATTTGTATGTTCTAGGGAAATAAATTATTATTAAGATTAAATAGAGGTAAATTACAAACAGATTTTGAGCACGAGCCCCTCTTCTATTTATAGTAACCATTTCCGAAGACTTTTAAACAAAATATTTTCAAAGGCTAATTTTTGTTTTATTTTAACTCAGCTGCTTCATGGATGGGGTGGATTTACCCTTTTTAGTAGTAATCTAAACTGACACACAGGTCAAACATTTGAGCTCCAAAATAGAACTCTTAAGATTGGGGGATCTTCTAGACTGGAGCCATAAATATAATTTGAAGATACCAGGATTCGTGCCTCTCTTCCCCCTGCCATCTATGAGTGACAGAACTCATCTGCCTGCTGGAGGAGGGCTGCGCATCGCCATCAGAAGTGGGTTCCTAGGAGGCCGAGGGCAGACATACCTACTCCACTCTGCAACTCTTTAACTACTTCTGACATCAGCTGCCCTCTCTCTCTTTCTCTGCCGGGTTTGCTCATTTATTGCAACAGCCACACATAATGCATAGGCCACATTCAACATCACATGGCTTAGTAGGGAAGAAACAGGCTACAAGGAGCCCTGAGGTCAACAGGTAACTCAAAGTACAGCTGTTTCAACCTGTCAGCTGCTCGGTGGGAGAAAGATGTGGCAACCGGCTTCCGTCAAGAGTCTCGCCTTAGAAACACTGTGTGGGCAGTTCTATCATGTCTTAGAGCAGCAGTTCTCAACCTGTGGGTTGTGGCCCCCTTGGGGGTGGGATGACCCTTTGACAGAGGCTGCCTAAGACCATAGGAGAACACATCTTCCGGTGGTCTTAGGGACCAAGACAACACTCCTCTATCTATCTCTAGGTGGGCCCGCCCACATACAGATACAGCCACCTGTGAGTACCCAGGGTGAAGACTGTTAGCCAAGCTACACCATGCTTCAAGACAATATTTCACTTATTTGTTACTAGAAATAAATATTTCACAATGTATAATATATAGTGTAGTTCATCACTATGCTTTAATTATGTTCAATGTGTAACAATGAAAAGACATCCTGCGTAGAAGGGTCACAGGGAGTAGGCAAGTCAGCCAGGGTACAGTGTAGCAGTGATGAAACATGCAACTTTTTCCTCTAGTTCTTAAAGGCTTCCTCCACCCCACTATCATCATCCCAAGTCTACCTTACAAATCTGGCTAGACAGAGGATGTACACTGGTACAGACAGGAACCAGAAACAGGAAATCCAAGACAGATGATCCCTTCAGGACCAGTGGTGAGAGTGGCCATACCCAGAGGGTGGAGGGAAGGCAGGGTAGAAAGGGGGAACTGATTATAAGGATCTACATATAATCTCCTCTCTGTGCAGACAGCAGGGAAGTGGGTGAAAGAAGACATTGACAGTGTAAAATATGACAAAATAATAATAATTTATAAATTACCAAGGTTTAATGAGGGAAGGGGGAGTAGGGAGGGAAAGGAAAAATGAGGAGCTGATCTCAAAGGCTTAAGTAGAAAGCAAATGTTCTGAGAATGGTGAGGGCAACAAATGTTCATATGTTCTTGACATACAACATAGGCATTGTGATGAGTTATGTGAGCCTCCAATAAAGTTATTTTAAAGAAAAGACATCCTGCATATTGAATATTTATATTATGATTCATAGCAGTAGCAAAATTACAGTGATACAGCAATGAAAATAATTTTATGGTTGGGGTCACCACACATGAGGAACTGTATTAAGGGTTGTGGCCTTAGGAAGATTGAGAGCCAGTGGCCTAGAGACTTGCTAAGTGTTAAGTGGAGGGAGGATGTTTGGAGAGTAATGATGGCAACAAGTGTGCAAATGTGGTCTGCATATAATTCACATATGTATTGATCATAATGGGAGTTGTGTGAGTTCCAATAAATGATTTATTAAAGAAAAGAGGGAGAAAGAGGAGCTTATACCAGGGCTCAAGTAGACTATATTTTGAAATGAGGATGGCAACAGGTGTACAAGTGTGCTTGATGCAAATGATGTATGGAATGTTATAAGAGCCCCCAATAAAAATCATTAAAAAAAAAAAGCCAGAATTGACTGGATCGTAGCAGGCTTGGGTATAGACTTGGTAACGCTACAACTCAGGATCAGAATCAACTTGGAAGTAGAAGAATATTGTTAGGGAGATAGGACTTAGTTCTTCCACCGGACAGCTTCCAACCAAGAGAGCTCTCAGCTTTCTCACGATCTTTCCTGTTCTTACCTTGCCTGCAGAGAGGTGGCCTTTCTCTCATCTGCCGTAGCCAAGCGACTCCTTTCTGGCCGCTGGTCAAGCAACGGTTATGGTCCTCTAGCTCCACCGACAAGTGTTTGAAGGCATGGTACTCGCCAGCAAGCCTTCTTTTCAAAGGAGGCTCGACTCTCTTACATGTAGTAGACTGAAAACCATCTCATTCTGGCTCTCCTACTCCTAGCCCTCATATTGCTGCGTCATTGGCTCTGTCTGCCATAGCTGCTGCCCTTGCTTGCCATCATCCCTGCGACGGCTGCCTCTTCTGGGTCCAGGAGGTGGCTGGTGCTGGGACTTAGGATCCAAAGGATGTGCTTAGCTCCAAGCTCTTCTTGATAATAGCGAGATCCCCTGTCAGCCTCTGTGGAATTAGCCCGTAGGTTCAATTTTAAGACATGTTCCTCTTAGCCAGACCATGAGCTTACTCATCTTTTCAATAGATTATGATCATTTGATTTGCATAGTAAATGATTAGTTTGCACAAGACCACTCAACCCCATTCCGTAGTTTTAGATACCCTTATTGCATTTCTGGCAAAACAATTCTGGCAAGATTATAGCCTGGTATATCATTTTGGCAATATTATAAACATAAAGTCAGAATATAAAAAAAGACATCTATTACACTGCCCTTGTATTTCACGCATTCACTCACTCATTGACCTTTTTAGCTTTAAAAGACTAACAATGATAGTGTGGAGGCTTTGCTGAGGTATGGGGTAGTGAGAGATGGCTACGCTGTCAATGAGATCTTTGAAATACACAGTATCTTTCCAAGAAACAGGCTTAATCATCGCATAGTAAATATATATGAGTGTGTGTGTTTTGGCTACAGAACAATGCAAATGTATGTGTGCACTCATGCATAGGGGTAGTAGCACACGATATATTTAATTGCCATTGGGAAACAATCACTGCTAAATATATAAATCTGTTTTTCAGAATTGTAAAATTATACAGGCAAATTTACTCCAAAATACCTCTTTAAAACTATTAAAAAGCAAAGATGTCATCAGAAGCCCTGACTAAAACATCGGTATTTCAAACATTTCATATACATGTGAAAGCCAGGCAATGAATAAGGAAGACTACAGAAGAATCGATGCACTTGAATTATGGTGTTGGCGAAGAATATTGCATCTACCGTGGACTGCTAGAAGAACAAACAAGTCCGTTTTATAAGAATACATCCAGAATACTCCTTAGGACATAAGAATGACTGTATCTTATACATTTTGGACACACTCTTAGGAAGGACCAGTGTCAGGAAAAACACCTCATGCTTGATAAAAGAGAGGACCAGTGAAAAAGGAAAGACCATCAATACGATGGATTGATAGAATCCCTGCCACAGTGAGCTCAAACCTGTAAACGTGAGGGTGAAGGTGAAGTTTCATTGTGTTGTACAGAGGGCCGTATTAATCAGAACTTGATGAGACCTAGCAACATGTACAGTTACACACACACACACACACACACAAAACTTTCAATAAGATTGCTGTAATTCCTCCTAGTAACTAATGAAGATTGTGACCACCACAGCCTAGCCAAAAGGTGTGTAAGAGTAATTAAAAGGGTCTGTCAGCTTTTTCTCCTCACAAAGACTGCTGCCATTGAAGAGATGAGGGCATTGAAGAGATGAGGTTGCCAGATTGTGGAGTGGGAAAGAGGATAATAGTTTAAGTGATGGAGTTTACATTTCTCATCTGTTGTACCCTGGACGCTTTCTAGTCCCTACCCACCACAGATATAAAAGCTTTACTGATTGTGTGGCCATCTTTCCACACTTGGACATTTAGAGCTGATCTTGGCTTTTTTCCCCTCATCTTCCCAAATTGCCTCATGAAACCAAAGGGAAAACAATGTTTTACTAAAATTATATATGATAGAAGCAAACGTCCTAATTTTTGCTATTGTTTTTAGACCGATGATCATATGATCTTAGTCTCAGGACCTTTCAAAAGTACCTTTCTTTTTTTTTTTTTCAAGGAAACAACCACATTATCTGTAGGCTGCTTATGTTTTAAAATGTCAAGGCAGGATTTAAACAGTGAGCAAAAATAGATCCAAGAAGTTGAGTATTAAGCACATTGGCTTACATAGTCCACTTTAATTAAAATATTTACATTCCAGGTTTGCCTCTGTTTAGGGAGCAGAACACTACGTAGGTCTTATCAGCCAATTGAATAGCCATTTAAAACACAATGAATCTGTCTGCTGGTAATGCATTATTCGGAATCCATATTAAATTGGCCATTTCCACCCACCTATCTGTCTCCATCTGCCCTGGTTGCAAGCCCAGCTCGGTATCTGGCAGTTGCCTAAGAACAATGCAGTAGGCCCCAAATTTCCTTTCCTCATTAGTCACTCCTCACCCGGCAATTTGTGGACTTTTACTGTTTCCTAATATTTAAGAAGATCCTATCAGTCTCCTCAAACACAGCCATCTCCTCTGTGAGCCCTGGTGTGCTGCTGGGGATTACCGGCCCACCGAGCCGCGCTGCCTCTCCCGGCCCGGCCGCCTGCTCCCAGGGAGCAGGAAAGGAGTTCCTCCGAGGGGTTCGCACTTGGAGGCCTTGTGGTCTGAACACCAGCGTGGACGCCCAAGCTCCTCTCTTCTCCTTCGTGGCCTCCCACGAAAGGACTCAGCCGCTTACAGCAGATCGCTTTTTTTTTTTTTTAACTCCTCTTTCAGTTCAGATGAGAGAGCAGACGCAAACCAGCGGCTGCTAAGTGCAGCGGATCCGCCTGTCCAGAGGATCACAGTGGGCTCGTCCCGCCCGGACAGAGAAGACCTGCTAATTGTCATCTGTACAGATGGGCGGGCCAGGGCACGAGGAGACAACTCAGTGCAAGGCCGGGACCACTCTCCTTATGGTTGTGGCGTTATGACTCGCTCCCTGTAAAGACAGTTCCTCTGTTTGAAGTGCGTTGCTGCCCGCTTCGCAGGTCCACTTCCTCCTTTCTTGTCACAGCGTCCGTCCCAGTCAGCAGCCCAGTGTGAAACTGGGACGTGGCGTGGGGAAGCAGGCTGGGTGGAGGATTGGGCATGTTATTCAGCTATTGCCAAGCCAGTGGCTGGTGATTTCACACGTCCACATTCCACAGTACAGGAAGCTTGCACACTGAAGAAAACCATGCCCTGTGGCCCTCTCACCACCCACATTTTCCATTGCTTATCTTGAAAAATCCCAGCTTCCCAGAAGGCCGCCTTGTTCCAGTGTGTCGATGGCGGTTCTCTAGTAAAGGAAGAATTTGAAGCACAAGAAAGCAATGCATGGAGATCGAGCGAATGTGAAGGACGAAGCTGAACATTTTTTTCAGTGATTTGCAAATTACAGTACATTTATCCTCCACTCACAAGACTTCCTTTCCTTTTGAGATGAGGTTGTTGTTTGTTTGTTTTGCTTTAAAGAAAGCAACGATATTTTGCCAGCGAGGTCATAGACATCTCTACCAATCCATTTGCTGGCTGTGCCTTCTCATTTCTTTTCCATATGTACATATACTTTTCTAACTTATTCATTTAATATTGTTAAACTGCAAAAGTAATTTCTCAATAGATGCTTTCTAAATGTATCTAGTCTTAAGGCCTCTAGTTTAAAAAGACATTAAAAAATGTTTTTCTATATATAAGATTCAGGTTAGGTAACTACAGAGACAGTAGCTGCATTAATGATTCCTGGTTGGAGTGGGGGGGTGGGCAGGTACAGCAGGAGAAGTTGAGGGAAACATGGGGAGCTAATAATGATGAATATAAGAATGAAGAACATGTTCTAAAATTGACTGTGGTGATGATTGTGCAACCCTGCTTGATGTGATTGAACTATTGAATTGTATGATATCTGAATTACATGCCAATAAATAAATAAAAAAAGGCACACTTCACCCAATGACACTTCCAGTCTCAGAATAATCTCTATTAACGTTTTTAGTGACTGGTCTGCTGACATTTATTTTTCACCATAGTGAGGGTTTCTAGGAGTCCCAGGGGGATTCATAGCCGACACGATGACATAAAGAAAGAGAGAGAGCATGTTGTTGTTCCAACTCATGGCAATCCCACTTAGAAGAGGGGGAAACATTGTTTGGTCCTGCCTGACCTTCAGAACTGTCAGCTACTCCCACCTGTTGTGGCCACTGGGTGTCTGAGGGCCTCCTCACCTAAGGGTCTCAGCTTCTCGGGCTGGGTCAGATGAGCATCTGCTGTGATCCAGAGGATTTTCACTGGCTTATTTGGGGGAGTAGGACATCAGGATTTCTCCCTCATTTTTCTTAGTCTGCTAGCTCTGTTGAAACCTGCCCACCCTCGTGTTCTTGTCTGGGATATATATTAATATAAAGGTTTTCAGTTTACCTATATATATTTTAAAAGGTTAGAGAGACTCCTCTCTCTGACTTCTATGTCTGACTTCCACTTCATAGTTATTAGCCTTTTGCTCTCCTGTCATCAGAGGAAGTCAGGAACTTCTGACAATAAAAATCACAGATAATAAAATTAAGGGTTTTGTTAAGGAAGTAACATATATTATTAATACATATAAGTGTCTATATACACACTAAACTATTACTCATTGATGATATAATGGCCAATTTTTTCTGAGCATCCTATAATTTTGTCTGGCAACTCCATTCCTGTGGCATTGAGGCCTTAAGTTCTCAGACTCCCTTGACGCAATCGCATGGCAGTGACCTCATCTCTGGCACTGCCCGGGGATTTCATGTGGGATGACTGTTCCACCCTATTCAAGCCTAACCCACAGTGGCCACTTCATTCACCTTTCTTGGAAGAGAGCACCAGCAGACATCGAGATCACCAAGGATATAAATCCAAGGCCTCTCCCTGGGACTGTCCTTCTTCAAGGTGCAGAATGATACCAGAGCAGCATTGGCAGCTCAACAGTAAGGGTGTGGGGAGAGGAGTCTGGGATACAAAGACTGTTTTCAAAAACTGAAATTAAATCAATTCCTTGGGTTCTCTGCACTGGGCAGAAAATCTTTAGGTACTCAAACTACACCTATCCCGAGCATGTTTGGGCACCTTACTACTGTAAGGGTGCATTGTAGGTACTCCATTGTGTGGCTGAATAAGTTAGAGTGTATTCTCACTAAATTCTGCTTGAAATTTTTTTTGGACATCACTGCCCTCTGGTGGGAGTCGGCGGCCCAGTCTTGCACCTGGAGAGCAGCTGCTGGACTTGAACCACCAAGCCAGTGGGCCGCAGTCCTGCACTCAACCACTACGCCACGGGGGCTCAGTCTCTGCTTTCAATTTTTAAGAGGTTGTAAAGTGGCATGACAGAAGCTTCTGGCTTCCTCTGGTGACAGGAGGGTAGGAGGCTGATAACTATGAAATGGAAGTCAGACATACCTCTTCTTTCTAACCTTTTTGTCTTTGTAAAGCAACTCTAACCTCAGTTGTTCCTCCCATGGCACTCACTACTTTCATGCTTTATTCAGTCATTTGTTGCCATGACGACAACAAAATCACAGATAATATAAGTAAGGGATTTATTCGGGAAGTAACATGTTACAGTTTAGGATCAGGAAGGACTCAGTATAGAGTTCTTTGGTCAGGATGGCTTTGGGCCATGCCCATTGCAAGTCTCTCCCTAGCCTTTGGTTCTTTGGTCCCTCACAATGAAACCTGTTGTTGCAGGTATTATGTCAGTCCATCTCTTGGAAGGCCTTCCTCTATTTTGCTACCCGTCTCCTTTACAAGCAGGATGTCCTTCTCCAGCCAGAATTCCTTAGCTCTACCAGTAAGTGCCCAGCGTCATCCCACTCCACCAGCAGGCCTCTGACCTGAAGGCACTCAGCTTTCTAACCTCTAGCTCTGTGAGTCAGTGAACCCAGCTTCATGAAGTGCCTGAAGGCATGTCACTTTCTTACTGTCCTCCTGGTTCTGCTGTCACTGACTGCTTCTCAGTCTCTTTCTGTTTCTAGGGGTACAGCCTCTGTCTCTGTCTCGCTCTCGCTCGGTCTCCTAGATCTAGGAGAGATTATGGGTCCAAAGGATGTGCTTTACTCCTAGCTTTGTTGGTGATAACGAGGTCTGCTTTTCTGCTTCTGGGATAACTCTTTTTAAGGTTAGCGGTTTAGTGACACTGATCAGCCCCTCCCCCAGGGTTTCATACACCCCACTCGGCTTCTCCCACACCCACAAGGTGACATGCACCTTACTTGCATGATTAACATGCTGTTCCATCACCTGAATCGGCTTCCAGCACCTTACTTGCATAGATCGTTTCATCCAATCATTTGGGGGGAGAAATAAGACCATGATGAGAAAGGCCTTATAAAAGTGATCCATTGCACTACAGAGCTTTACTAGTATAAACTGAGTTTTCATAGACCAGTAAACAAGAGACATAAAAAAAGATTTAAAAGGAAAACGCACGATCCTAATTCAATTCTGTGGCCTGTCAGAAGAAGGTTTATCCTAGGTTTTCTTTTTCCCAGGGCAAGTACGGCTAAGTCAGCTTAATGGCTACCACTAGGTTTTCCTTCTCATATTTTAATATTTGCTTATGAGCAAATTAAAACAATTTAAAGAGAATAGTATAATCAACTCTCATATAAACACCACCTAAGAACAAGGAACATCTCACCATCGTTACTTCCCATATTTTTTTTTGCTGAATTATTTTAAATTTAAATCAGAGATGTTATGACCTGTCGTTCTTAAATACTATACGAAAATAAGGATATTTATTTACACAAGCATAATAGCATTTGCATACCTGTAGTGTAACATTAATTTAAAAAAATCTAATACTCGAGTTCCTGAGTGGAGCAGATGATACATACACTTATATGCTGCCTGAGAGATGGAAGGTTTGAGCCCACTGAGAGACTCTTGAGAGAAAGACTTGGAAAACGACTTCTCAAAAATAAGGTCTTTGAAAAATCCACGGAGCACAATTGTATTTTGACGTTCCTGGGGTCACGGCGGGGGAGAATTCCTTTACCAGCAGCTGCCGGTGGGGTACTTAATCTGCACTACACGTCTCCCGTGTTTCCAAAAAGGCTATTGGTAGTTGAGGGCATTGGACGCTGATGGTTCCAGTTGGGCTGCTGACTGCAAGGTCAGCGATTTGAACCTGCCCGCGGCTCCGAGGGAGAAATGTGGGGTTTTCTGCTCCAGGCTCTAGGACTCACACTAGCAGTTCTCCCTGCTCTGAGTCGGCGTCAGCTCCGTGGCAGTGAGTTGGAAGTCGGGGGTTTTGTTTGTTTTTCAATTAAAATCCCTATTCAAGCCAGATGCACACGCGCCGTTGGTGACTGGGCTTTTGACTGCCTGCACGTGGTGAGTCGTGGTTTTGGACCAGTGCCATTTAGCATGGCCCCAGGGATGCTAAGGTCAGATGGATTGGGGCTGAAAGCAGAAAATACCAGAAATATATTTAGATGTGTTTTATTGACTATGCAAAGGCATTCAACTGCGAAGATCATACTAAATTATGGATAACATTGTGTAGAGTGGAAATCCCAGAATACTTCATTGTGCTCATGCGGAACTTGTACACAGACCTAGGGACAATTGTTCAAAAGGAATCGTGGGACACTGAGTGCTTTCAAATCAGGAAAGGTGTGCATCAAGGTTATATGCCTTTACCATACTTGCCCAATCTATGTACTAAGCAAACAATCTGAGAAGGTGGGCGATATTAAGACAGATATGACTTTGAAGCATCTACTAATAAAGGTCAAAGACTACAGTCTTAAGTATAAATTACACCTCAATATAAAGAAAACAAAAATAGCTACAGCTGAAATAATAAGCAACTTCATGATAAGTGGAGAAGACATTGATATTAAGAATTTCATTTTCAGACAATAAATCAAAAGATGTATTGCATAGGACAAATGTGCTGCAAACGTTCTTTTTAAAGTGCTAACGAGCAAAAACTTTGAGGAGTAAAAAACACCTTCCCCAGGTCAAGGAATTTTCAACCCCCTGATGCAAAGGCTAGAGAGTGAATAAGAAAAACCGAGGAAGAAACGTTGATTATGGTGAAGAATATCGAACATACTACTAGAAGATTGAACAGACGTGTCTTAGAAGCACAGCCATTTATGCTCTTTAGAAACAAGGATGTTAAGACTGTTTTATGTACATTAGACTCGTCACCGGGAAGGACCAGTCTCTGAGGACCTCATGCTTGGCAAAGCCCGGAGCCATCAAAAGACAGGAACCCCCTCAATGAGATGGGTTCACACAGTGGCTACAATAACACGCTCAAGCACAGCAACAATTGTGAGAATGGCCCTGGGCTAGACGGTCTTTGGCTGCGTTCTGCATATGATCACTACGGGGCAGAATGGACTCAATCGAATAACAACACAGATGCAGGGCCGAGGGGGTTTAGAGCACACTCCTGTTGAGCGCCTCAAAAAGGCCACTGGTTCAGAATTTTGGTGATTCGAGGGACAAGTGTAAGAAAGACCTTCTAAGGCTTCAGTTTGGCCTCTTCTTTCTCTCGCTCCCTGTTGCTTGTCATATGCCTCCGCCTTGTTGTGCCTTGTCCATGAGCCAAGGGCCTGCTCATATCAGGGCCTCCCTACTTGTTTATCTGAGTGCTAAGATGCTTTGGCCCCCACTCCCTTGAGCACGCATGCCATTTGCCTAAGGAATTCTTACTCATACTTCAGAAATTAGCACAAGTACTGATTCCTCAGAGAAGCTTTCCCTGCCTGTCCCTACTCCCACCTCCAGACCCACCCCCGTAACCAGAAACCTCTGTAAGATTCTTTCATTATTCTTTCATTCTTTCATTACCTTCCTTCTAGAGTATGCTTCAGGCTGCAGTGAGATTCTTCTTGATGGAATTATGCTTTCAGTGTGCCTTTTCTCCCTGAGAAGAGCCATATTGCTTGACCTCTGCATCCCAGCATCTAGCAGAAGCTCTCACAAGCATAGACTAACTGACTACAAAGGAAGGAGTGAATGAATGAATGGAAGTTGCTGTGGAACCACTTAAGTTTCTGGGGAGCTTTAAGGAGGGGACGGAAAGGGACTGCTATATACAACAGGGCCTCCTATGCATTTTGACAGGAAGTTTTGGAAAGTAGAGAAAGATTGCTTTTGGATGAGGAAAAGTCAGTTGATAGAAAAATTCAAATAATTTGTTCCATATCATCTACTTGGCTAAGGAGTATCTCTGCTTTCTTTACATTCATTCATTCAAATGTCCATGTTCTTGATAATGAATCACAAGGAAATGTGAGACTACATGGCCTCTCTGGGTTTCAAAGTTTCCTTTTATCTTTTTTAACATCAGAGACTGATGTTAAAGGAAGATGAATTCTTGCATTTCGCACATATTCCTGAAAGTTTCTAGATTCAGCACAAGAAAAAAGTCTGTTATAAAGTAATTGCTTATATTTTGTAGAATTTCACTAGCTAGTTTCCTACCAAGACCACACCAGTCTTCTCCATGATGCTTTTAGCAAATGTGCCACTTACACACAGTGCTCCTTTCACGGGGCCTAGCCTGTGGGGACTATTTGCATGCAGCATTGCTATTTAGACCTTAATTTTAAATTGCTACACGAAGGTTAATAGAATTGAGCCAAGCTTTAGAAAAGGGCTTATGTACCAAATTTCCTCATAGCATAATGGGATGGTTATATAAATTAGCATTGGACAGAACAAATGATGGCATGGGTAAAAGGAGGAATTTCATTGACTCTCACAGGAAATACCTATCAATGTAATAGCAGGGGGCAACCATGACAATTTCCAGGGCACAGTTTTATTTTAGAAACAGAATATTCATTTTTTTTCATTTTTATGATCATTTGTTTCCTGTTTATCCTTTAACCTTTGATTTATAAGCAGTCCCTTTAAAATGCCTACAAAATTAGCTCTAATGTTTTCCTTTTGGTGCTACCAAAGGTCCAACTCCTGAAAGAATGACAGAAGACAAAATAAAGGACTAGGATCTCCTAGATATTTATGTACATCAAAAGACCACATCAAAAGAGTACAATAAAAACCTATTGATAAGGGGGGGGGAGTTTTTGCAATGATGTACCAGATAAAGGGATAATCTCTAAAATCTATAAAAACTTCAACATCTTAATAAGAAAAACAGAGATAATCCAATTTTAAACTGAGCAGAAGTCTCATCTCTAACTCTCACTGTGAAAATGGTGTCCAGTCACCTATATGGTTAATCTGGACAAATCAGCAATCATAGATTTGGGTCTAAAAAAACTGTCCTATATATGTGTACTTCCTTTTCCTCCTCCTGGGGATAATTTATAGGGCCCTTTAACAAAATAATAATAATGTCTTTAAGGTTAACCAGGGTCATATATAAACAATAGATATATGAATTTGAGCTTGACTTTGCACTTAATCGAAGCCCTAATCTAAGAACAAGTGGTTCTTATGACAAGGACCTAATCAATACCTGTCTCTGAAGGGTTCACGGAAGATAGGGGTGCTATCGCAAAGTGTAGTGAAGAAAGCAGGTGGTGCCTGGCGATCAGAAATAATAGTGTCTGGGTTCTTGAGGGCTTGTCTGAAAGCAAGCAGCCATCTAAGTGAGGTATCAGACAAGTCCACACAAAAGAAACCCTGCGGCAGTCTACGTGATACAAGAATTGTCAATTATAAAAACCAAACCTAGAAAAGGGAATGGTATTCGAGCTAAAATTCTGAACACCCAATTTACAGAAGGCCATGCCTGACAGTGAAGGTCCCAAACCCACTTATAGGGTCCCTCCAATGGATGAAGACTCTGGGGAATCCCATCTGACTATGGGGCCAGGAATGGGACAGGTCTTTTTTACCAGACAAGAGCAAACTATAGGGTGGATTACTGCAGTGGTAGTTAGTTCAATCGATACAATGATTATTCGAATTAATGCACCCACCACAAAAACTAGTGATGGAGAAATTGAAGAATTCTGCCAACAACTTCAGTCAGAAATTGATCAAAAATGCAGTCAAGACGCATTGATAATTATCGTCCATTAAATTGCAAAAGTTGAAAGCAAAGAGGAAGGAATAGTAGTTGGAAAATGAAGATTTGGCGACAGAAATGAAGCTGGAGATCGCAGGGTAGTATTTTGCAAGACCAATGACTTGTTCATAGCAAATGCTTTTTTTTAAACAACACAAATGGAGACACACATAAACCACTCCAGCTGGAATACACAGAAATTAAGCTGACTCACCAGGGGGAAGAGACAATGGAAAAGCTCAATATCAGCAGCTAAAACCAGGTCAGGGACTGACTATGCTCATACAAGGTCAGGATAAAGCTGAAGAAAAGTAAAACAAGTTCACAAGAACCAAGATACCATCTTGAGTCTACCCCCCTGAATTGTGAGGAGCTCTCAAGAACAGATTTGATGCATTGAACACTAATGTGGAAGACCTGCTGAGCGGTGGGATGACATCAAGAACATCACTCAGGAAGAAAATATCAAAGTGGCTGTCAGAATAGACTCTGAACTCTGCTATGCATTGCAGAGTAGCTAAAACAAATGGAAGAAATGATGACATCAACAAGCTAAACAGAAAATGTTCAAGGGCCGCTCAAGAAGACAAAACCAAATACTATTGAAATGTTCAAAAGTTTAGATTGTGATAACCAAAAGGGAAGAACACACTCTGCGTATATTAAACAGAAAGGACTTTAGGAAACCCCAAGCTCAAGTTGTAATACTGAAAGATTCTATGGAAAATATTAAATGATGCGGAAAGCATCAAAAGGAGATGGAAAGATTACAGCCATTGTACCAAAGAACTAGTCAGCATTTCATTCCAGGAGGCAGCACATGAGCAAGAACCAATCGTGCTGAAGGAAAAAAATTACTCAAGCTGCACTGGATGCATTAGCCAAAAACAAGGATCTCAAAATTGATGAAATATCAGTTGAACAGCTTCAAAAAACTGATGAAGCACTGTTAGGACTCACGTGTCCATGCCGCAAAAGTTGAAGAAAGCTAAAACAACAACAACAAAATTATTTTGGAAGAAAGCTACATGACCAGTTGACTGGAAGAGATCCATATTTGTACCCAATTCAAAGAAAGTGGCCAGAAGTATGCTCAAATTATGACACAATATCACTGATATCCCATGCTAAAGATCACCCAACAATGGCTGCAACAATGCATTGACAGGGAGCTCCAGAGGTTCCGACTAGATACAGAAGAGGATGTGAAGCAAGGGCTATCATGGCTGACGTCAGCAAGATCCTGGCTGAAAGCAGAGAATACCCGAATGATGTTTACTTGTGTTTTATTGATGATGATGTCAAGGCATTTGACTGTGTGGGTCATAAACTATGGATAACCTTGAGAGGAATAGTAATTCCAGAGGATTTCACTGTGCTCATGTGGAACTTGTACGTGGAAACTTGTACATGGCTCAAAAGGCAGTTATTTGAACAAACAAGGGACTACTGCATGGTTTAAAGTAACAAAAGGTGCATCAAAAGAAGGGTTGTATCCTCTCACCATACTCATTCACTCTGGATGCTGGCAAATCATCGGAGAAGCTGACTTATGTGAAAAGAATGTGACCTCAGAATTGGAAGAGGGATTTTAACGACCTGAGCTGTGCAGATTCCTCCACCTTGTTTGCTGAGAACATGGAAGACCTGAAGTACTTGCTGATGGAGATCAAGGATTGTAGCCTCCGGTACGGATTATGACTCAACATAAGGATGACAAAAATCCTCGCTGGGCTCACAGGTAATGTGATAAGTAGGGAAAAGATTGAAGTTGCCAAGGATTTTTCTTGCTTGTTTCCGCAATGAATGCTCATGGAAGCAACAGTCAAGAGACCAAAAGATAAGTTGCGCTGGGTAAATTTGATGCACAAGACCTCCTTAGCATTTTGAAAAGCAAGGATGTTACTTTGAGGACT
This sequence comes from Nesogale talazaci, assembly GCA_004026705.1. NCBI lineage: Eukaryota > Metazoa > Chordata > Mammalia > Afrosoricida > Tenrecidae > Nesogale > Nesogale talazaci. The sequence goes on along the minus strand of PVJH01011824.1, from coordinate 26,805 downwards.
AAGGTGTGCCCGACTCAGTCCATGGTATTTTCACTTGCCTCATATGCATGTGAAAGTTGGGCCTTGAGTAAGTAAGAGTTTAGAAAATAGATGTGTTTGCACAGTGGTGCTGGGTTAGCATAGAGGGCTAGTGAAAAAGAGGAAGGGCCTCGAGGAGATGGCCTGGCACCATGGCTACAAGAATGGGCTCAAGCACAGGATCAATTGTCAGGAGAGAGCAGGACCAGGAAGTGTTTTGTTCAGTTGTACATGGGGTCACTGTGGGTCTGAACTCAATAGATGGCACCCACCCACACATTCTGTCATGAATGTGGCGATTGGTCACTTGATCTCTCTGATGTATGATTGTTCCAGTTTTTAATCTGTTCTGCTTTGTCTTTGAGTGAGGTTTTTCTGTCTGACTTTCCCATTGCTGTTGGGCCCTTTGTGTCTTGTGTAGATTTTGTGTGTTTTTCTGTTATATGAATTGCAGGATAGGTCACCCTATAGAGACAGCCCCCGGATGAATAGTTTCAAAGAGAAATGGCAAAGCTGGAGGGAAATGGCGAGCTGACAGCAAAAGGACAACGAAGAAGAAATGTCCTGGAGATGGATAGTGGTGGTGGTTTCAAAGCTCTTATGAGTGTGATCGAACTATTGAAATGTATGACATGTGCATTATATAGAGAGAAAGCTGTTAAAAATAAGGAAATGAGTTCATGTAAAAATAAATAAATAGCTAAATAAATAAATGGCAGAAGCCATGAATAGACAATTCACCAAAGATGACATCCAGGGGAACAAGATATGAAGAAGTGGGCTGGATCATAAACCATAAGAGAAATGCAAATTAAAATAATGCAATGCCACCTCACATTGGCCCTGGTAGCAAAATGTAAAAAAGAAAATGACAGATGATGGAGAGGATCTGGAGCAATTGGAATTCTCATACATTGCGGATGGGTTTGCAGAATGGTACACTCCCTACTGAAAACAGCCTGGCACTTCCTTAAACAAATGCACATAAAATATCATGTGTCTGGGGGAGGAAGGAGTAGGGCGGGAGCAGAAATATGAGGTGCTAATACCAGGGACTTAAGTGTAAAGAAAAGAAAATATTTTGAAAATGATGATGGCAACAAGTGTACAGATGTGCTTTGCATACAATGGATGGATGGATGGATGATGATGGGATTTTTATGAGCCCTCAATAAAATGATTTTAAAGAAAAATACCATGTGACCCAGCATTCTCCATACTTGAGATATATATATATATATATATATATATATATATATATATATATACTCAACAAGTAGAAGCACACTCATGCACACCACAATAGCAAAAAGATGGGGGAAAATGAATTTATAAAATGGTCAAAAGTCAAGAATGCACAATTCACCAAGGATGACATCCATCTGGAAGTGACGGGGAGTGAGGGTGGGGAGGGGGGATGGCCAAACAAGCTCTGTTACACACAATGAAATAATGATGAAACTGCCAAATACCTCATGATGAACAAATTTGGAAGCCATTATACTCTGCAAAGTTGATCAACTTTATAAAAACAAATACTGTATGAGACCACTATTATAAAAGCAAAAAGCGAAAACAAAGAAGAATTGTTCTCACACAAAAAGAAGCCTTCAAAGGCTATGGGAAAACCTGAGGGGAAGGGTGGAAGGAAAGGGGGGCAGGGGGAGGGGAAGAGCAGGGTAGGGTGGGGGTGGGGAAGGACAACCCCACATACATGGAATACTGGCAGTATTCTGTTTCTTGACCTGAATTGAACTATACAACTGTGTTTTAGATACTTTCCCCTCTGTATGGTATATTCCACAATAGAAATGCAAGGTTAAAAACAAACAAAGGCATTTCTGGCCACGCCTCGTGAGGAAAACGTTCCTTACATTGGATAAGGACTGTGATGAGATTCAGGGAGCTGCACCCTCTCCTCACCCTCTTCCGCTTATCAGATCACAACACGGAGTTCATTCCCCTGCTGCCAAAGTATATCATTGTGTGAATTCCAAACTGCTGAGAATCATGGTCCAGCCAAATTGACACGTCTATTGAGGGGACACCATTCAATCTGAAATTTCCCCCTTTGACTCCCCAAAATTCGTGACCTTGCCACATACAAAACATGTTCATCCCATCATATAAAAAAACCAAAAAATCAGAACACAATTGTATGAGTAATCACCCTTCTACTATGAAAGAGGCTCTGAACTACACAAGATCTTGGGGTTCAATCCCTACAAGAGAAGCTGACAACTTTCTTGTTTGTTATTTTCAAACTGGAAAAATAGACATGGTGTAGAGTGGAGGCAGAGGGACGCTTACGCCAATTTAAATCTTTTCCGAGGAATCCATAAACCAAGGGCACCCAATCCTACAGCCATCGAGGTAATTCTGCCTCAAGCAAACTTTTAGAACAGAACTTGTGCTGCAGGCTTCTGAGACCGGAAATCTTCCCAAGAGTTAAAAAGCACCATCTTTCTCTTAAGGAGCAGCTGATGGTTTTGGACTGCTGCCTTAGGATTAGCAGCCCAACGCACAATCCACTATGCCACCCGGGATCCTCAAATCAAGGATAAGGGAAGAAATTACCACCCCGTGCCAGCTGTTTAACCCCACTGAAGCCAGCTCTCTCTCTGGGAGGAGCTCAGGCTGGAAAGAGGCCAGTTATCCAAGGGCTTGCCTTTCGGCTCGAATACCTTCGGTTCCTTGATCCCATTTTGGATAGGGCATCCCTGGATGACACCTGAAAAATGTTAAGCTTTTTCATATTTTCAGTTTCTGTTTTTTCGAAGGATGAGCTTTGCAGACATAAGGCATCTCCTTCTTACAATCTTGCCTTTCAATTTCCTCCCTCCCTTGGCCCTTCATTGTCTTTTATTTCCTTCTTTCTTCTTTATCTTCTCCTCCTTCTCCTTCTCCCCCTCCCTCTCTTCCCTGCACCTTCTCTCCCTTCTCTCTGATTTATACTAAAGCTACCTTCTTCACATTTAGGAGCGTGGTTTCCAGTTCGCCACTCTGGAACGGGTTAGTGGTTATGTGTTGAACTGTGATCCGTGAGGTCCACGGTTCAAAAACACCTGTGGCTCCGAGGGAGAAAGAAGGGTTTTCTTTTCCCATCAACAGTTAAAGTCAGGAAACTCACAAGGGCAGCTGTACCCTAAAGGACCCCCGTGAGTCAGCGTGGACTTGATGATAGTGGGTTTGTTTGTGTAATGCTCCCTGTCGTATTGACTGCATAGCTGATTGTGAATTGGGCTGTTAACAAGACTGCAAGGTCAATGAGCCCAAATCACCAGCTCTTCCACGAGAGAAAGAGGAAGCTTCTGCTCCCATAAAGATTTAAAGCCTTGGCAACCTAAAGGGGGCAGTTCTACTCTGCTCCATGGGGTCTCTGTGACTCAGAAATAACTAGACAGTAGGGAGTTTCATTTTTGGTTGGGATGACCTCTTTATTTATGATTTTATAGCTTTATTCTATTACTCCTTTTGTCTTTCCACACTTGTCCTATAAACTGAAAAAAGCAATCTCAAATCCCACTCAGACCTACTCAGTGTCACTCTCTTCCTTTTCAAATTTATTTTTTGATAATATCCTATTTAAATTTTCTTGTGCATGCTATTAGTTTACTGTAGCCATTCTATTAGAACTATAGCCAATCATCACAAACTTAGTGTCCTAAAACAACAGTGTTCTATAATATTACAGTTTTGTAGGTTAGAAGCCTGACCAGGGTCTCCTGGAGCCACAACCAAGATGTCAGTAAAACTTCCTTCCTTCTGGAGTTTGGAATTGGTGTCCTTGCTTTTCCAGATTCTTTGGCTCACATTCCTTGGCTGGTGGCACCCTTTCCCTGGTTTCAAAACCAGCCCCAGGACCGCTTTCTGACTCTGCTTTTCTGTCCTCTCATCTCTTTCTCTTCTGCTGTCTGCCTCCTCCACTTTCAGAAATGCCCAGATAATCCAAAATAATCTCCCAAATTCTAAAGTTAATCAATAGCAAATCTAATTACATCTACCAATTTAATTCCCTCTTGCCATGTAACCTAACTTATTTACAAATTTGTGTATTAGGATGTGGACATCTTTGGGGGATGGTATCGTGATTGTGCTCATCACATTTATGTGCTCATTATCACTCCCTCCCCACGCCGCCCCCCCCCCCCCGTGGAAATTCTGTTCCACTAAGTAGAGTGTGGACTTCATGAAGACAAGCCAGAAATGAAAAGTTATGCTCTGTTGTATGCATTTCTGTTTAGCATTTCAGAAAGCTAGAATTTAGTAGGATACTGGTAACTACTTACCAATTATTCAGTTTCTTTTATTATGTTTGTCACCCTTTGTCCATTTTATGATGTCTTTCCTGGAAATTTTTATGTACAGACTATTCAGGTATCAATGCATTATGCTTTACACACCTGTTGGCTATTGTTTACTGAGCTATGGAAAGAGTGATTGTAAATATCATCCAGAATGGTTAGCAAGTAGCCTCTTCACAACTCTATGTTGACCTTGTATTAGATAGTAATATTAAATTAGTTATTGTAGATGCATGTATTGGGAAAATGACAGGAAGACAATTATGGGACTACATATGTATCTTTGTGATTTCTCCATGAGGTCCTGGAAACAGACAGTTGATGTCATGTTACAATGGAAGTCATCTTTTTACTAAGCCAGATGCTGACAGCCCTTTCTGTAAAAAGATAGTCACTGGAAAGTCCCAGAACCTCCTTCATTAGAAAACAAGCACAGAGAGCCCTATCACTGGTTTGGAATGGCCCCGGAATGCAGAATCATAATCTACAAGAGCAAAGAATGTCTTCCAAAGAAGAGTTCAAAAGTGAGGAGGAACAGTTCATTTTTATGAATTGCTGTTTTTGCATCTTAGCTGATTATAAACATTAACCAGCTGGCTCAATTAACCACAGGTATCACAATTCATTTATTAATTTAACTAAGTGCCAACAATATATCAGGCATTGTGTTGGCTCAGAAGGTGCCCTGGTAACATAGTGTATGCATGGGGCTGCTAACCTCAAGGTTAGCAGGTTGAAACCACCAGGTGTCCTGTGGGGAAAGGATCAGGCTTTTTCACTCCCATAAAGATTTTTAAGTCAGAGCAACCACAAGGACAGTTACTCTGTTCTACAACGTTAATATGAGTTAGAATCTACACAATGACAGTGAGTTTTTAGAGGTTTTAGAGTTTTTAGAGGTTTACAGGTTCAAGACAAGTCTTGACTCAAGAGTCACTATATATATATTATATACACAGATATATATTTAGTAAATATTTAGGACAAGTCTTTTTTTCAAGTGATTTAACTATACGAATTTGCTGTCTTGGAAGAAATATGGTCAGAATACTTTTATTTATTTATTTATTTATTTTTAAATCATTTTGTTGAGGGCTCGTACATCGTTTTTCACAATACATAAATAAACATACTTTGCCAAGCACCTTCACAGGTCTGCTGCTATTATCGTTCTCCAATCATCCGCCCTTTCCCTTGAGCCTCTAATATCGGCTTTTCCATCCCTTCCCCTTCCCCCCACCACTCCTCCCCACCAACCCTCAATACTTTATACATTATTATTGTTCTGTCATATCTTACACTGCCCAACCTCTCCCCCAACCCACTCCCCCGATGCCTGTCCTTCAGATAGGAGCTTATGTGTATATCCTTGCAGCTGGTTCCATCCCTCCGCCCCACCTTCTCTCCACCCTTCCAGTAGCTCCAATCCAACAAATGGGCCAAAGGGGCTCATCCATCTTGGGTTCCCCATATCTCCAGCTCCCCTCTCTAATAGTGTACCTTCTCCAGCCCATCTGGATTTGTAAGGTGGAGCTGGGACCATGATGGTTGGGGGGAGGAAGGCTTCAGGAACTAGAGGAAACTTGTATGCATCATCACTGCCCGGCTGCACCTTGACTGGTCTGTCTCCTTCCCATCGCTCCCCTGTAAAGGGGTGACCAATTACCCACCAGTGGGCCTTAGGTCCGCACCCTGCTCTCCCCCTCATTCGTAATGATCTGATTCTTGTTCTTTGATGCTCGATACCTGCTCCCTTCAGCCCCTCTTGATCACACATGCTGGTGTGCTTCTCGCATGTGGACTTTGCTGTTTCTGTGCTGAATGGTGACTCGAATGTCTCCAAGTCCAGAATGCTTCTTAAAGGCAAGGATGGCAAGACTTCCTCTTACAAGCTTGCAGCATGTTGTCAGGAGAGACCAGTCCCTGAAGAAGAACAACCTGCTTGGTTTTGTCACCGGGTGGTGAGAAACAGGAAGACCCTGCGGACATGGGCTGACACTCTTGCGGCAGCAATGAGCTGAAGCACAAAAGCAGTTGTGTGTGTGCTGCAAGACCTGGCCGTGCTTCCTTCTCTCGTGTGTCGGATCACTATGGATTGGAACCAGCTTGAGGACACCTAAGAACAATATTTGGGAAATATTTTGAAAGTCTTAGATCAATAAATGTTGTCTTTTTACTCTTGAGCCAATTCTCAAAACTCTAAAAACTCACCACCAACCAGTCGATTCCAATTCATATTTACAATGAAGTAAATAAGAGAATGAAGTGGGAAAGAGTCTCAAGGAATATGTCTTGGTTGAGCCGTAACTGTGAAGAGTATGGAAGAGCATTCAGGTAGACAGACGGGCATGGTCAGAGGGGGAATGGATGGAGGAGAGTGCAGGCATTGGATGTGACAGGTCGGTATGGGATGAATGCAGATGAGAAATGGGCAGAAGCCAGGTTGGCTCCACAATTAATGCTTATGGAAGCAGCCATCCAAAGATCAAAGAAGATGAGTGGCAGTGTGTAAATCTGCTGCACGAGGCCTCTTTAGAGTGTGGAAAAGCAAGGATGTTACTTTGAGGGCTAAGGTGTACCTGCCCCAGGTCAGGGTATTTTTTTTTATCACCTCAAATGCATGAGAAAGTTAGACATTGACTAAGGATGACCAAAGAGAAGAATCGATGCCTTTGAATTGTATGAAGCATATTGAAAGTGCCGTGGACTGTCACGGACAATCTGTCCTGGAAGAAGTATGGACAGTGCTTGCTAGAGGAAAGGATAGTGAAACTTTGTCCACGTACTTTGGACTTGTTGTGAAGAAGGTCACCTTGCATGGTAGAGCAGAGGGGCCGTCAAAGAGAGGAAGGCCCTCGACCAGGTGCATTGGCTTCGCGGCTGCAACAATGGGCTCAAAGAGAGAAACGATTGTGAAGATGGCCCAGGACAGGGCAGTGTTTCCGTCTGTCGTGCACAGAGTTGCTCTGAGTTGGAACTGACCCGAAGGCGGCTCACAGTATGGCCCCCACCAAACCCATTTCAGTGGACTAGGTTCTGGCATATGAGCAATCCCATAAGACAGAGTTCAACTGCCCTGTGGGGTTTCCAAGACCTTTAATCACCATGGAAGCAGACGCCTACATTTTCCTTCTGCAGAGTGGATGGAGGGATAAACTCCAACTTTCCAGTTGGCAGCAGAGTGCTGCACCACCCACGGTGCCCCCAGGCATCCTTGTGCCGTAGGGTCCGAGGCTGAACCCTGTGTACACACCATCGAAGGATGCAAAGTAGCCTCATCTCATCAATCTCTGATTCTGTTGGGAAGCCCAGGGACACAGGCAACAGAAGGAAAAGATATCTGTGCCGTCCACTTATTTCTTGGGTAAACAACTTTGTTGGTGGCTTTTTGCCGCTTTCTGTCTTAGGGTTTTCTTTCAGTCTTTTGAGCCACTTAGACTCTTCTTGCATCCTCTTAGAATCCTGAGAAGGCTGACTCAAAGCAGGGACTGGCTTTTCACAGGCTCAACTTCAAACGTTGGGACCTGCTTCTCTTGCTGTGTCATGTGCTCACTTTCATCCATGCAACAGAACTATGGTCCGTAGCAATCCCAACTGTGGACCACTCGCTCATGAGAAGTTTACATTTGTAGAGTATTTTTTTCTAGAATCTAAATTTGGTTTGCTAGTTTGGTCTGTCTTCTAGCCTTTGTTTGTACAGCTCTGACTGCCAGCTGAACTTGGACTGGAAGACCACACGTTATTGCTCTAGTCATGTTTTGGTTATGAGGCTTAGAAATAGTACAAGCAGCTTGATATGAACCAGAGGCATTTAAGAAGCTGCATTGACCTTGTGAAAGTATGCTTTTATTTCTTTTTTAAAGTAGCTTTATTGAGCTATAACTCACAGACTATGCAACTCACCATTTAAGGTATATAAGACAATAAGTGTTAGTATATCCGCAGTTTTAGAATCCCCATCACAATCTAATTGTAGCACATTTTAACACCCCCAAAAGAAACACCTACACTCCAAGACTTACGTGGGCACTCATCAACTGTCTATTTCTATAGATGTGTCTATTGTGAATATTTACTATAAAACAGAATCATGGAATACTTGGCCATTTTGACTGGCTTTTAAAACTAGCACAATGGTTTGCAGGTTCTTCTATATTGTGTCGATCCTTTATTCCTCATGGCATGAATACATTTTTGTTTATGTGTTCCTCAGTTGGTATACATTTGTGTTACTTCTTCTTTTCGGACTCTTAGGGGCATTCCTTTACATAGTGGGTGTAAGTACTCACACATAGGGGCAGGGTAGCTGGGTCACATGATCACGCCACGTTCAGCAGTTGAGGGACTGCCAGGCGATTTTTCCAGAGTGGCTCTAAATTTTACCTTCCCTGCAAGCATCTGTGAGCCTCCAAATGCTCTCCCTTCCTGCCAGCACGCATTATGATGCCTTTCTGATTATACCTATCAAGTGCGTGGGAAGTGCTATGTTTTGTGGCATTAATCCACATCTATAGTTGTCTTTTTTCTTTCATTTTAAGACAAACTGAATTTTTTTTAGGGATCATTGCAATATGAGCAATGCCTCTCTGAAGGAAGTCATGATGCTGTGTACACATGGAATGAAGAGATGAGCAACAAGCGGGAGACAACACCAGGCTCTTTGAAAGCGAGCCTTTACAATCCTGGCTTGATTGTGAGACATTCATTAGAGATTGTAGTATTAATATACAAGGCTAGAGCTCTCCGTATTGCATTTACTATTGTACAAGTGGCCCTTCATTTATCCACTACCTAGAGTGTGCCTCAGACACTTTCTCCAAATTGCATCTGTCAAGTTGACGTGGGTCCAGTTCGATGCTCTTTCTTTAATTTTTTAAAGAAGAATTACCTAGAAGAACTGAGCTGCCCAATATTACATGGCAGTTGAGTGGTGATGCAAGACTGATCTCAGAATCACTAGGGCCCTTGGAAATCATACGTCTATCACTCATGACTACTTTTTTTTTCTGCAATGAGGTACACGATTTAGAATCTCTTTGCTTTATAAAGTAACCCATTCTGTAGTTGGCAGTTCTATTACTGCTTTCTTCCACTGAGTCAACTCATGCCTTACTATCCTAAAACCTTCTACTCCCTTTCTGTCCTCTAGAACCATGAAGAATAAAGGTATATGATAAATGTTTTAACACATGGCAACAGTAAATACATAAATGCTACAGAGGTATTCACTGAATGGAATGACACTCTGAATTATGTGTGGTAAACGCTTTCCTATTGCTTTTGTACTTTACTTGTTTTTTGGGGAGGGCATCACTGATGTTTGTACTTTAAAAGAAAAGAAGGAGAAACAAAAATTAACATTTTTCTAAACAAATACACACACACTATTTTTATCCCTTTCTTTGTTTTCTCTTTTTCTTTTGTCTGTATCTATGATCACATTCATTGCTGTATTATTTATTATAGAAAAGCCGTGCTCACTTTAAGAAGAAACGATACTTTTAAGTACTTATCATTCATATATTCACCTTGTCTCATAATTTAGTGTTCTTGGAATATGAGATGTTTCCTCGTTACACAATATTGCACACAATGGATATAAAATAATATATATATATAATAAATATAAAATAATATATTTAAATCTTTCCCATTTGGTAGACCGCTGGTGCCTTTAACTTGCTGAGGAGAGTTAAAAGTCATCTCTGTCAGTTTTATATTTTTCAAGTGAACCGTGACCTCAAACCTTCCCCATGTAGCTCAGGTGGCCTCTGGCTGTTTCCTGTGGACACATCTGAAGTTGTCAGTCTCCCTCCAAATAAGGTTCCTAGACCAAGCTCCTGACCCAGCGTCGAGATGATGAGAAATGTGCAGTGCCAGGAAACCAACCACCCTTTTTATGAACGCTGTTCTTCTATCCACGCACACCAGCCTAGCAATAGCGTTTCCTGCAATGGCCTTTTATTGGGCACGCAGACAGCACAGGTCGACCCTGCCTCTAGAAGCTGAACTTCGCCTCTTTGTTTCTGAGACCCCGGGGTAGCCCTTTGTGGCCTCTTCATCTGGATTCTTGGGTTCTCTCCATTTCTGCTTCCTCTGGGTTTGACTCTGGCCCACACGGTGGATAGCTGCTTCACTTGGTGTGGCAGATCCTCTGCAACCCCAGTGATCTCATTCGCCTTAAGCATACTCTAGATATAAGCCTACATGATTAGATACAGATAGCTTTCTTAACTTGAAAAGGATTTCTTTCCCAATGGATACAAGTAAGGAACCTAGATGATATATGAGGTTGCATAAAGCATTTGTCTTCCTCTCGTTTTGCAACGCAGGAGCTAATATTGGAGATTAAGTAATGCACTCTGTCGACTTCAGTGTATCTACTGCTGAATGTGTAAATTCACCCTTCCTCATAGAGTCAGACATGACTAGCTAAGCAGCTCCCAAAGTAAAAGTGGTGACATGAATAATTCTTCCTGGAAATAAGGTCAACCTTATTCTCAAGAGATCTGCACTGTGTGCAAGGAGTAAAGTCTTGTACCTTAAATAATTCTGAAGGGATGCCTTCCTCCCATCTTCCAAAGACTAAATCAAAGCTAAGCTCACTGCCATCGAGTCGATTTGAACTTATAGCCACTCAGTACGACAGGATAGAATTTCCCCTGTGTGTTTCCAAGCCTGTTAACTCTTCAAGGGAGCAGAAAGTCCCATCTTTATCTTGCACAGCAGCTAGTGATTTCAAACTGCTGACCTTCAGCATTATACCCCAGTGAGAAACCACTACACCATCAGGGGTCCTTATAGAAATAGAAATCCTCCATGAGATCCTTTAAATTTTTAAAAAATTTCTAGTCCTATATTTCTATTTCTTGGGTCCAATGCCTATTCCCCTAAGAAATGGAATATAGGACTAGACATACCAAAAATACCTAGGTCCTATGAAAGGAAGGATCATACTTCATTAAGTAAAAGAAGGCTGCTGTGTCAAATTCTTCTTACATAAAAAAAATTAAACAATTGCATGAGATCAGGAAGCACAAGAGCATAGGCATTAACAATGGATTTTCTTTTTACTGAAAGTTTGATAATGAATGTTAAATGCTTTGCTTTGTTCATCTAAGTTAAAATTTTTTTTCTTAGTGTGTATGTCAATAAAAAACCCAAGTCCAGGCTGAGCCCCGGGGACGTAGTGGTTGTGCACGTGACTGCAGCCCACTGGGACAGAGGTTCAATTCCAGCAATGGGGCTGGGCCTCCTACTTCCACCACCGGAGAGCAGTGATGCCAAAAAAAAAAAAAAACCAAAAAAAAAAAAAACCCAAGTCCACTTCAGTTTTATATTCCCTCTTTTTATAGCCACCCAGACTCACTCTGAGGGAAAAGGAATCTGGAGGGTTTTCAAGACTTTGAGCCTTCCACTCTCTGCCCAAGAGTTGGGATAGCAAAACTTACTCTAGGTAAAAATCCTTAAAATCTTGGCAAGAGTTAAGATATTATTAACTCGACATTACATAAAAGTCTACTTTGATTTTTGCAATAACCATTGTATTGATAACAAATTTACTTGTTACCATGAAAGAAACATGAGGGCAAATGGATTACTGTTTGGCTTGGGATCTTTCTGAGTCCATTTCAAATATTCAATTACTTAGATTAGACCTTTGTGGTCCCTGGAATGATCCCTAAGCAAAGACTCTTCCTCCTTCATCCATGGTAATCACTGCTCAACTTTGGTTTGTTTCTTTTTAAGTTGTTTTCTTGAGATAGTATTCATGTATCATACATTTGCATTGTCAAATCGCTTTTTAAATGAGTTGTATATACACTAGTACAATCAATTCTCATGCTCTTTCCCATCTCTTGCATGCATTGCTTCCCCTCCCCCCCAACTCCTCTCATGCTTCCCACCCTCATCCCCAATCCCCAGAAAACCATTGCATCGGTTATTGCCTCGATGCATCCCTTCCTCTGTTCAGCACAAACTGGGAAACCTAACAGAAACAATGAAAAGAAAAAGCAAATGAAACAACAAGAAGAAAATAATTATTATAAAATTAAAGATAAACCATAAAGACTAAGAGAGAAAAGACCACCATCAATATTTTAAAAGTTCTGTCATAGAACAAGTGAGAAATGCTTCTACCTAGAACACATTCAGGTTGGGTCAAGAGGGAGGTCAACTCACCAGCATCATATTACACCGTAGTTTGATCCACAGCAATAAAATTGATAATAATCTGTCTTTCCCTTCTTCATATTGGCGTTTTGTTTTTTTGTCCTCTTTGGCTCACAAGACTGATGTGCTTCTTTGATGTGGATGTAGTTGATGCTTCACCAAGTTGGCTCCTTTTTTTAATACAAGCCTTGAAGATCCCAGACAGTATTCCAATGGAGAGCTGGGCACCATCTACTTTCTTCACCACACTTTGCTGTAGCACCCTTATCTTCAGTGATCTTTTCATGAAGACAGGACACTCAGAATTCCGCCTCAACCTTTGTATTGATAAAAGCCCTTGTGACTAGGTGGGACCCACTCAATCAATCCAGAATAATCTCATTTCAAAAGCTTTAATCAAACCGGCAAAACCCCCATTTTATATAAACTAATATACTCATAGGTCCAGGGTGTAGACATCTAAAAGAAGGCAGGGGTCATTATTCTGCCGACTATAGTGTATAAAATTAAATTCTTGATAGGCCTCTGTGGTTACATTTGTTCCTCTTCCTATTTTTTCCCCCTCTATCAATGACTTGAAACACAATCACCATTGGCTCATGCCAGAAGCTTGGATTTCATCTGAGAAGCCTTCGTTTTACTCATTTCCTACATCCACTGTATCAATATAGTTTGTCATTTCATTCTCCTAAAAATCCAGTCAGTCTGCTTTGCCTTACTTAAGTTATCACTGTCCTCAGCCAAATCCTCCCTTTCTTCTCAAATCGGCACTGCTATGGCCTCTCAACCAACTTCCCTGCCACCAAATCTGCTATACCTCAGAACATACTAGAATGGAATGCATGAGTAAGAGTTTTATTTAACATGATAGACAGCTGGGGAGATGTAAACATTGGATTTTACTTGCATTTTACAAAAATCTTCCATATTCCTACTATTTAATCTGTATCACAGCCATGTGAGCCAGGTTGTTTCCCAACAAACAAACAAAAAAAATCATTGTCATTGAACTGATTCCAACTGAGTATGACCCTGTGGGGCAGGGTCGTACTGCCCTGTGTGGGTTTTTGAGGCTTTAAAGCAGTGGTTCTCAAACTTCCTAATGCTGCAACCCTTTAATACAGCTCCTCATATTGTGGTGACCCTCAACCATAAAGTTATTTTCATTGCTACTTCATAACTGTCATTTTGCTACTGTTATGAATCTTATTGTAAATATATGATGTACGGGGTGTGTTTTCATTGTTACAAATTGAACATAATTAAAACATAGTGATTAATTACAAAAACAATGTGCAATTATATGTTGTGAAACATTTCTAATCACAAATAAATGAGATTTTATCTTGAAACATGGTGTTCCATGGGTAAAAGTCTTAATCTACCAACAGTAGACCACAGTGCTACATTTTGCAGCAGTATGAGTGACAAGCCAACATCAGTGCAAAGGTTGAGACAGCTTCTTTCTCACCACAATCAGAAATTCTTGCAAGAGCACAACAAAGATCATCCTTCACAACATCTACTTCTGTGTTTAGGCTTGATAACCAACAAGCTGGAAAACTCTGTTTCACTAAGATGTGTTGTTGGAAATGGAAGAAGAAGGTGCAACATGGCCTCAGACAAAGCAAGATATGACTGCAAGATATGACTGCAAACACTTGATCCAGAATTTTGTAACTGACATTGCAGAGAAATCAGTTCTTGCTGCATCACTGATAATAAGTTCAAAGAGCTCTTCTTGAACTGTCTGAGGAACATCTTCAACTTTGACTAAAAATGGGCTTTTGGCGAGTGCAAATGGGGTGTTAGGTAGATTTGGAAAGTATGATGAAATTTCATCTGCAATCATGTACAAATGTTCTTTCACAGAAATTATCAGCATAATCCTTTTGTCTCGTTCAATGTCATGTTCCTCAAAGAAAGAAGAAAAGGTAGGCCACGTGTAAGTTTTATTTTCATCCAATTTTTTTTTTTTTTGGCCAAAGCTGAAGTTTCATTTGCAACGATTGGATCTTTTCAGATAAATCGAGACATGTTGCATTTAGTCCTTACAGTGGTAAACTTAACTCATTCAAGGTGGCAAAGATGTCAATTAAGTAAACTATTTTCTGCAGTTCATGTTTTTCCCCCAATAATTTTATTGGGGGCTCATACAGCTCTTATAACATTCAATATATCATTTGGATCAAGCATATTTGTACAAATGTGCCATCTTCATTTCCAAATATTTTCTACTTGAGCCCTCCTCTTTCCCCCTCCCTTTTTAAAAAAAAATCATTTCATTGGGAGTCCACACAACTCCCAGTGACAAGGTGGGTATGAGAGGCACAATAGGGATTGATCAAGAGTAATGTAACAGAGAGAAAATACTGAAACCCCAATAGAGGCTGAGCATGATGGTGGGACAAGAAGAAAGTCAAAGGAAATGGAGGAAAGAACTGGGTGATAAAGGGCATATAGAGATCCAAATACAGGCATGTACATGGTGAATATATTTATATAAGATGATGCGGAAATAGCTTAATGTGCATATACTTATAGGATTTGTATTAGCACAGCAGATGGGCATTGGACCTCCACTCAAGTACTTGCTCAGTGCAAGAGTATTTTGTTCTATTAAATTGGCGTTCCATGATGCTCACCTTCCTGACACAATCACTGCAGTTCACTTTTATTGCTGAAAAGTGTTTCGAACTGAGGTTTTGCTTTCTGATTAAAAAACATTTCGAGTTCATCACAAAGCTCAAAAACAAGTTTAAAAAGTTTTCCTGTCAACAACTATCTCACTTAAGTGTGAAATAGCAGAGGATTATTTGGTGCACCCAACTCATTGCACAGTTGTGAAAACAGTCGACTATTTAAAGTGCTCACCTTTACAAAATTGACAGAACTTATGATACTTTTCATTACCTCTTGTAACTCTTGTGGCAGCTTCTTCGTTGCTAATATTTGGCAATGAATCATACAGTGAACTCTGATGACTAATTCACTCAGTACCAAACGTTGAACTCCAGATCAACATCCTATCATAGCTAGAGCACCATCTGTGCAAACACCACAAACCTTTCCCAAGAGATCTTATGCTCTTTTGGAAATGAATCAACTGTTTCAAATACATCACATGCAGTAGTTGTCATTTCAAGAGGTTTGCAGAAAAAGAAACTGATCTGTAAAGTTACCATCATTAATATACTCACATAAACCAGAAACTGTGAACAATTTGCAACGTCTGTAGATTCATCAACCTGGATGCTAAATGTTGGAAGTGGAGCAGATTTAAATTCCTGGATTACCTGATCAAGAATATCAGCAGATATGTTATCTATTCTTCTGTGGACAGCATCATTAGATAAGGAAATTTCATTCAATTTTGTAACAAATTTGCCTCTGATCATAATTCAAACAATGCCTTTGTTCTCTGGCAATGTAAATCCTCAGCAATGGTGTGTGGTTTCAAAGCTCTTGTGATTCTGAGTGCTAGCAGTTATGAAGCTTCAATGACTGCTATGTTTTGTTTGTGGTACGTACCACTGGTGTCAAATCTGGCTATCTCGAGTCCATTAGTTTTGCTTCTAAAATAGTTGGTATCCTTGCCGGCAAAGCTCAGATGCTTGCTATCAAAATGGCAATTTAGCTTATTTGGCTTCATAGATTTGGCTGAAAGAACTTCACAGCACACCATGATTTCTCAATTCCCACTGTAATTATTGAGGTAAAACCATACTCTAGAAAATCCTCACTATATTTTCTTTTCTTAATTTTCTTCTCTACTTGATCCATTGTCATGGAATGGTTTGCTAATAAAAATAATATATAATAATAGCTTTAATAATACAAAAGATGATATATGGCATAGTTCAGACAATACAGTTCATTAACATGTCCCTTCTCTGTGTTCTTACTATCACAAGGGGTCAGTATTCATATTAACCACAGCCAAATAGAAAAGGGAACATATCGATTGTTCCTATGGTATATATATATATATATATATATATATATATATATATATATATGCAGTAGTTGATGATTTTGCAGTACAAGTTTTTACATTTACCCAGTAATTATAATTCATGAAGTGTCCTTTTCCCTCCAATACTTCTGCTTTCAACACAGTAGCAGCTTTTAACAGAGTAGCTGCTTTCAACTCAGCAGCTGCTCTCTTACACAGTAGCTGCTGTTTACACATGTGTGGCTGGTCCAATCTGTCACATATAGCTGTCTTTGTATGGGGTGCCAATCCTGTCACATACAGCTGTCTTTGTGTGGGGTGTATGTGATGGGGTTGGCACAACGATGTCATCATGCTGGGTACTCTATGTGGATGTAGCTGCATGTGGGCGGACCCTCATGGAGATGGATAGAGGAGTGGTGCCTCAGCTCTTAAGACAATGAGCAATATGTGTTTTCCAATGGTCTAAGGCAGCTCCTCTGAAAGGACCCTCAAAGGGGTCGTGACCCACAGGTTGAGAACTGCTGCTTTAAATCTTTATGGAAGTTGCTGGTGGGTTTGAAATGCAAACCTTGTGGTTAGCAGCTCAGTCAGTAGTCCACTATGCCACCAGGGCTCTTACTAGTAATATTTGAAAGGAGCCTTGGTGGTGCTGCCATGTAAGCACTTTACTGCTAACTGCAAGGTTGACAATTCAAATCCATCAGTCATTCTATGGAAGAATGATGATGTTGTCTGCATCTGTAAAGACTAGCAGCCTCAGAAACTGTATCTAGGACTGCTATGAGTGGTTCAAATTCTCAGCACACTTAGCTACTAACCAAAAGGTTAGAGTTCTTTAGAGGCACCTTGGAATAAAGGTGCCTAAAAACTCAGTCATTGAAAATCCTGTAGATACTTTATCATTTGGTAGCTGGACCCCTTTGAATTCCTCCACTCTGTCTGCCTCTGCACCCTTTTGTCTTCAGAGATCATGTCAAGAGGATGGGCACATAATGATAGGACTTTTGTTCTTTGATGCCTGATACCTGGTTCTTTCCACACCTCATGGTTACACAGGCTAGTGTGCTTCTTCCTTGGTGGGCTTTGTTGTTTCTGGACTATGACGGCTAGTTCTCCCTCAAGCTTTTAAGACCTCAGACGCTATATATTTTGATGGCCGGGTACCATCTGCTATCTTCACCACTCTTGCTTATGCCCCCACATGTCCCCAGTGATTGTCTCAGGAAGGTGCACACACAGTGATATGTTTTTTTTTTCCTGTTTGATGCCTGAGGCCTGATCCTTTAGACACCTTATGGCCACTTCTTCCCTGTGGGCTTGGATACTTCTCAGCTAGTTGGCTGTTTGTTTATCTTCAGTCTTTGAGACCCTATTCTCTGATAGCTGGGCATCATTGGTTTTCATCACCATATTTGCTTATGCACCTATTTGACTTCAGTGATCGTATTGGGCCAGTGAGCATAATGGAATACCAGATTAATAGAACAAAGTGTTCTTGCATTGAGGGAGTGCCTGGGTGGGGGCCCAAGGTCCAGCTTCTACCTTTGTACTAAATGATAAAGTATCTGGGATCTTAAAGGCTTGAAGGTGACCAAGTGGCCATCTAGCACAGACGTAGCAAAGCCCACATGAAAGAAGCACACTAGCCTATGTCGAAGGTGTCGAAGGGAGCAGCTATCAAGCATCAAAAAATAAGAATCACATCACTACGAATGAAGGGGAGAGCAGGGCAAGGACCCAAGGCCCACTTGTGGACAATTAGACACCCTCTTAGTCATGGGGAGGAGACAGGCCAGTCAAAGTGCAGTGAGCTGACGATGAAGCATACAATTTGCCTCTACTTCCTGAAGACTTTCTCCCCACAACCATCATGGTCCCAATTCTATCTTACAAATCCAGCTGGACTAGAGGAGGTATACCGGTAGAGATGGGGACTGGAAATTTGGGTAACCCAGGACAGATGAACCCTTTGGGGCCAGTAGTGAGAGTGGAGCTACTGGATGGGTGGAGGGAAGGTGGGGTAGAGAGGGGGAGCCAAGTGCAAGTATCTACACATAACCTCCTATTGGGAGGACAGACATTGGAGGAGTGGGCGGGGGGGGGGGGATGTTGGGCAGTGAAAGATATGACAAAACAATAATAATTTATAAAGTATTGAGTGTTGGGGGGGTGGAGCAAGGACAGAGGAGAAAGGATGAGAAGCCAATATCAAGGGCTCAAGTCAAAAAGCAGCTATTGGGAGAATGATGATGGCAGCAGGCATGTGGCACAATATATCTATTTATGTATTGTGAAAAGTGATGTATAAGTCCCCAATAAGATGATTAAAAAAATAAAGAAAGTCCTATAAAGCGTATCCTATTCCTACACACCTGATGCCACCAGGAGTGAGAACTTATGGGTTTAGTAATTCTTAAGTACTCATTGGTGAGGCTAAATGACTTTTTCAAGTAAGATTCTTTTACTTTAAAGCCATACTTTTTCTTCCTCTACTGTTATTTCTTCTTCAAATTGGCATCCTACAATGTTGCCTCCATGCACTGTTCACTGTCGTCTCAAGAACCTTGGAAGCTGGGTGCCATTGAACCAATTCCATCTCCTGGTGACGATGTGCCAGATTTTCACTGCTCCCTGGGGCTTTTTCCCACAGAGCCACTGGGCAGGTTCACACTGCCAAGCTCTAGGTTAATAGCACAGTGCTTAACTGCTGTGCCCTTATGGCTTCTTTCAGAACATTAATACCCCAAACCAAACACGCTACTCTCAAGTCAAGTCTGACTCATAGCGAATCTGTAGGACAGAAGCGAACGGTCCCTGTGGGTTTCCAAGGCCTCACCTCTCGACGGGAGCAGACAGCCTCATCTTTCTCCCACCGAGTTTGAACAGCTGACCTTTCAGCTGTGAGCCCACAACATCACCTCGTATGGCACCGGGGTTCCCTCAGAACACTTAGAGAACTGAGCAACACAGTATCTCCTGCTGTGAGCATTGTCACCGCCCACTGACTTTCCCCAATGTGAGAGGAAGGCTCACGTTTTCTGTTTTCTTTTTACTGCAAGGAATACTAAATTCCTTTTCACTGCTTAAATTATCCCCGACCAGAGGCTCACCACTGGTCTGGAAATAGTGTATGGGTTCAATTTCTTTTAGTTCTTTGAGACCCTTAAGATATTGAGATCTGCTTAATAATTCAAGAGTCTATTGATTGATGGATAAAAGATGGTAGAAGAAAACCTCAATTGGGCCACCCTAGTTTTTAAAGAGAGGCAGAGTTTAAATAGCCAATACAAACTACTAAATGCAACCGTCATGATATCTGATTTATAAACCATTTAGCGAATGCGTCACGCGCTGTATTAGACTATAAAGTTGGAGGCGATTCTGTCCACCCCCTCAATTTATGGGAAGTTTGCCAGCTTAGGAAGGGTGGTGTGCAGAACCCAGTCTAAGACCCACATCAAGATAACAGCCAGACAATTGAGGCATCTGAAAGAGTATGAAGGGAAAATCTTCCCATCAGAAAGTCAGGTGGTTAATTCACAGATGACTAAGTGGTTGCTCTGAAGATAGTAGTCACAACACTGTCTTACAAACAGTGGCACCACCTGCAAGCCAACACGGAAGTGGACAAGTCTCTCCTGTGCGAGGACACCTGCTCCGAGAAAGCCCCAGTCCCAAGGAGAGCTCACTGCAGATGCATACTCAGTCAGGATCACTTCATTCGTCTTGACACCCAGTCTTATGATCTGTGTTCACATCAGAGTCCGCCCCCCTGCCCCGATATGTTCAATGATAAGGTGCGCCTTTGTTATCCATGCCAGTGATTTTGAGGCACCATCTCCCTGGACACACACACACACACACACACACACACACACACACAACGCCATTAGCTGTTTTGCCCAAAATGTGGAACAAGGAATTCCCCCAGTTGAGTTTTAAATTCCAGGGCAATTACTATGTACAGTTTCAAGAGCCAGAGGAAGAATCAATCTGCCAAGGAACTATTAGGGATGGAATTACCGCTGCTTCAAAGTATATGCTGGATTAACTTCTAAAGTAGTTAATTACTTTTCAGATCATGCTGTGGTGACGCACGCCTACAGAGAAAACCACAGCCATCTAGAACTCTGGAGCTGGAGCAGAGGGAGATCACGGTTTCTCTTTTCTCATAGACTGCATACAATGCAACTGGTTTAAAAGCAAAATCAATTTTATTTCGCTTTGCTTTATCTAAAATCATATTAAACAACAAGATCAGGGTTTTCTTCTTCTTCTTCTTCTTCCTCCTCTCCTTTAAATAGATCAGTTGTTCAAGTGAATCGGCCAATAGTTGTTTGATTATTGGAAAGACGTAGCCTAATTTGAAGCTGCGTGTTGAAGATCCAATAGCCAATTGTCTTGGTTTAATTACCTTCAGCTCTAATACCACATTAACACTAGATTAAGTTTTCCTGGTGGAAAATAGTATCGCACACATCACGAGTATGTAATTGGAGACAGAAGAAACCCTGATCTAATAAAAGGACCAGGATCAGGAAAGGGGCCTGGGATGTAAACACTGCACTTCCTCTTGTCCAGTCAAGGTAGACAACAGCTGTTAATCACAGTGCTATCCCCAAACGTGGATCTGACCTAAAATCTCTTGCCACAGTATTTTGGGCCACCACTAGTCAAAATGAGCTACACCAGAAGGAAAATGTACTTGTAGCTTCTAATCTAGAAGGAATAGAAATGCAAGTAAATTAATCTAGGAATATGTGCTTTTCTCAGAGTTTGTCACAAATCTCTCAAAAGTAGAGGAAAGAACCTATGAGATATTTGTCTCAGTGACACCACGGATGCCTATAGTCTGGGGATGGGTAATTCATCAGAATATTAAAGTCAACAGGGCTAGAACCATTTGGATGCCCTCAGTTTGACGGATGAGAAAAGTATGTCAGATTCGGCGCTCTCCGGCTTAGAATCCTTTTGTTCACCTGCCATCCAGGCTGCCCCTCGACTGATCCTATTCTGGGCTTATCAGACCTTTATCTTTTTGATGATTTAATCTGTATATTTATGTATAACTTCATATGGATCACCGTAGGAGATATTCATGCACAAAAATATGTGTAAATATGCATAGTAAACTAGCGTATCTTACATCATTAAATTTATAACCATCATTTACTTCAGAGGTTAGCTTCATGGTAGAAAAAATATAAGACACAGTTGTGGCTTGACTTTTGAACAAAGTGAATTTAATATCTACTTCTAAGAATAGATATTCCACAGCTATCACGCCTAATGTCCTATAGCTATCAAGTTCATTCTGACTCTTCTTGTTGTTGTTCTTAGACGGTTCTGACCCATAGTGACCCTATTTGACGCATTACAGAAAGAACCGCGGCTCAGCCTGTGCCATCTTTACAGTTGTTTCTATGCCTGAGTCCTTTGTTGCAGACACAGTGTCATTCTATCTCCTAGAGGACCTTCCTTTACAAAGCACGATGTCCTTTCCCCAAGGTCAGGTCTTTCCTGATAGCATGTCCAAAGTACATGAGCCAAAGTCTTGTCATCCTTTCTTCTAAGGATCACTGGCTATTCTGTCTCTAACTTTACACTCCACAGAATTTCCAAAGCTGTAATTCTTTAGGGTAGTAAACAGTCTCGGTTTTCTCCTAAGGAGTGCCTGGTGGTTTCACAATGCAGCCAACATTGAATTCAAAGCACTACCAAAGAAATGGAATCAGACTTCAAAATAATTCTGTCAACTTATAAGCAGCCCTGGTGGCATAATGGCTTACTAATTGGGCTGGGATCCTCTAGGTAAGCAGTTCTAAACCAGCAGACAGATGAGGCTTACTGCTTTTGCAAAGAGTTACAAGAATGAGCAAGGAGAACACCCACCTTCCCCATTATAATTATCAGACACAGCTAGGGGTGACTCATTTTGCTTTCATTCAGACCCATTGGCCAGAATTTAGTGTCCTAGCTGCATCCAGCTGTAAGGAAGCCTGGGAAATGGAGACTTCGCTGGAAAAACCACCCAGCTCACTTTTGTAACTTATTACTAAAAGGAGAAGATAAATATTTATGGACAGCCAGAACCTTTGCCACATCATCCTACTCGTTTGAATGCAGAGAATGTGTTGGCGTGGCTGGGGTGGAGGCTTGGCGGAGTAATCCTTTAAAATTTGTTACAGACTATAAGCTCATCTCAAGGATTGCAAGTCCAGACTCTCCCAGGAACTTCTTATGTTAGTAGAACAACCACATTTCCTTTTGGGCAACTTCCATATAGTCACTGAGAAGAAATTTTACAGTTCAACTCAATCTACACATGGGACAATGTTGTATGTTATACTTTAAAATTTCGTCATAGACTTTCCAATGTACTATTTTACTTTCTGTATTTTCTATTTAAACAATGTAATTTGAAAGAACATTGTAGTAGGGCTTATGAAAGATACATGGAATTTTTTTTATCACAACATTCAAATGCCCTACAAAACTCTAAGCCATACGCATGTTAATTGTAAGTAAGTGGAGATTAAAGTCATTTCCTGCTTTGCATAAAACCATCACACTAATCTTTTTTTAAAAAAAATTCACTGTTCTCCTAGAAGCCCTGGGAGTGTGACAGATTACCCATTGGGCCCATACCCACAGTGTCATCTGTTCAGCACAATAAGGCTTTCTGCTCCCTTGAAGATTTACAGCCTCGGCAAATGGCAGAGGCAGGTGTACGCTATCTGATGAGTCAGCAATCGCTCCACGGCAGTGAGTGGTTATCACAGTACCTCGAAAATCATAGTCCCTGGTGGGTGGAATCAGAATGCTTTTGTATGCCATTTTGAAGACTCACACACTTGCTCTAACCAAGGATCATGGATGATAGGAAACAGAGGACTGGCCAGGAATTCAGGAGACTTGAATTTTAATCTCAGAGCTGCCATTATCTCGCTGAGTGACAGTGGATTCATTCATGTCCTGTCTCTTGGGTACAGCTGAAGTTACGATTCCAAGAGAGACCAGTTAAGGAAAGAGCTCCCTTGAAAGTCATTGTGAAGGGCTGAGCCCCGGTGGCATAGTGGTTGTGCGCGGGACTGCGGCCCACTGGGACGGAGGTTCAATTCCAGCAGTGGGGCTGGGCCTCCTACTCCCACCATCGAGAGCAGTGATGCCAAAAAAAAAAAAAGAAAGTCATTGTGAAAAGCAGCTTCCAGGATGACTCTCCAAGCTCCCTGCCTTCCGATGGTCATGCCTGGTATCTCCTCCCTTCCTTCAGTAGGCGTGTCACCTAGAGATTTCTTTCTAACTAATAGAATACATCAAAGGGGATGGGATTTTATTGCTGAGTTTAAGTTGCAAAATACTGGAACTTCTCTCTCTCTCTTTCTGGCTCTCTCCGCTGATGAAGCAATACACCATGGTGTGAGTAGCCCTTTGAAGAGTTCCAGGTTGTAAGGACTTGAGACCTTCCCGCTGGCACGGGTATAAGCTTGGAAGCAGATGCTGCCCCGGGCCAGCCCACAGAGGACTCCAGCCCTGGCTGATCCCGTAATTGCAGCCTCCTGAGAGGTTCTGAACTAGGGACCCCTGCTGAGCTGTACCCAGATTCTTCATTCACAGAAATTGTGAAGTCATAAATGGTGATGTTTTAAGCCATACATTTGGGGTAATTTGTTACACAGCAATAGGTAACTAATAGAGCAGTGCTAATTGATTTGGAAAAGGAGGAATGTTAGAGAAGATATTAAATATTAAAGCCCTTGAAGCTGAGAAGGTGATTGTTGAAATGAATTTAACTTTTAAAAATACATGCACACTAACAGTAAGTAACACATTAAATAGATACAAGTAAATCTTCCAAAGGCTAAGATAAATTTTCTATCTTCAGCTAACTTGTGAAAGAATTCATGTAGCCTTAAAGACTATCATTTTTTGCTTTCTTTTTTAAAAAAATCATTTTATTGGGGGCTCATACAACTCTTAGCACAATCCATACAGCCATTCATTGTGTCAAGCACATTTGCACATTTGTTGCCATCATCATTCTTGAAACATTTGCTTTCTACTTGAGCTGCTGGTATCATTTTTCACCCCCTCCCTCCCCACTGACAATTTATAAATTATTATTTTTCCATGAAAGAGTATCATTTCATGACACCATAAAACCTCAAGAGTTGGAAGGTTAAAAGAGGACATGAAGCATTGATATTTTCCTCCCAACTGATTATTTTTCACTAATACGCTGATGATGCTGACAAAGGAAGAACTCATGTTTGCGAGCACGCTAGAGCTGTGTGGCCCATGACGGCAGTCACTGTTCACGTGCATTTAAACTTGCGTCGGAACAAAGTCAATGGAAATAAAGCGAAAACTTCAACTTTTTAGTCATCGTGGCCACATTTCAAGAGATCCAAAGCTCCAAAAGATAGTGGTCAAAGAGGGGGCATGTAGCTATAGCTTCCAAGTTTTGGAAGGTGGGGGGCTATGGGGCAGCACAGTTATGTCTGAGGGGGCTTCCAAACATTCCAGAATGAAAAGATACTAGAATTTCCCCACACACTGTTTGAAGTCCGCTCACAGGGTTTTCATGATTCTTATACCAAGGTCTTCAAAGTCTGTTTCACGTCTGTTTTCTCCAGGAGCCAGTGCAGGATGCCCCGGGTTCTTGGGCAAATCGGAGGCATCAACAGTTCAATCAACCACTAGGTCTCCTAAGTACATTGCTGTCTTTTCAACTAGGCTGCACAGTTAAGTAGATGTAAAATGTCGAGGAAGGAGGAGGGAACGTCACAAATGGACAGCCGCCTCTGGTTTAAAATGCCTCCTTTTGGGTTTGTTCCAATTTCCAGTCGCCTTCATTTTCCCTAGGTCACAATATCTGGGCACGGGGGGAGGTGGGCGACGAGCAGAGAGGCAACTGGATTCCCCTTATGGGGAGAGAATGCCCTTACTACCCATGGCACCAAAGCTGCCCTGCGCCCCCGTGATGGGTTGCGAAGCATGGCTTGAGGTCTCAGCACAGCCGCTGCTTAGGGAGCGTTCGTGAGGAACACTCATCTGTGTGACCTTTTATCACAGGTGCCAACCACAGGGAGGCAGGCCCCAGTGCTTCCTCTCTCCCAAGGTGGTTTGCACCATGGCTCTGCTGGAGTCTTGGGTTATACACTGGATTGCCCACGGAGGGGCCGATCCAGCGGAATTCACCATCATTGGCAATACTCACGGGCTCTTTGATCCCTCAGTTTGCCCCAGGGTGGGGTTAGGATTGAGCTCAGACATTCACTTCTGACCCTACCTGTTGTCTCCTTTGTCATTCTTTATCCTTAACCAATATTGACTGTTTGCTCTCCTGTCCCTCGTACCCGCAAAGATTGTTTTCAAGAATCTTGGTTGACATCTAAAACTCGAAGTGCCCACATCAAACCAAACTCACTGTTGATTCTGTTCCCATGGCGACCCTGTAGTCCCTTGGGATTTCGAGGCTGTAAATCTTTTGGGGAGCAGACGGCCGGGTCTTTTTCCAGCAAAGTGACTAGTGAGTTCGAGTCCCTGGCCTTGTGATTAGCTTCCTTCTGCTGAACTTATCCTGCTACCAAAGCTTCCGTAGGTTTCATAGTGAGTTGCAAGAGAGTTCATCTCCATGTATTTGATATGTCATTTATGCTTCAAATGGTTCCGGTTAATACTTGAGGCATTCAATACATGAAAAGTGGGCAAAGTGACATGTCAGACAGTGTTAGGATATGGCAAAATAATAATAATGTAGAAAGGGTTCAAAGAGAGGAGGGAACAAAGAGAGAGGGGTAAAATGAGGAGCTGACAAGGGCCCAAGTAGAAAACAAATGTCTTGAGATCAATAAGAGCAGAAAATGTACAAATGTGCTTGACATACAATGGATATATGTGTATATAGATTGTGATAAGAGTTGTACGAGCCCCCTATTAAAACGCAAAAGCCACCCGCCCACCCCCACCCCAGCACTCCCCCAACCGACCACTGGCACAGACAGTCTCCATTGTCTGACCAAGCAGTCAAATCAGCTCTGCTTTCTGTCAGAACATGCCTGGATTTTATTTTTTCGATTGAAATCTGTGTTTTGATGAGTCCTCATGGCAACCATATCAATCTGGATCCTAATTCCTAGAAACAACGGTAAAAAGATAGGCATGGGTGAGACTTGTCTCTTGGCTCTGGATGCAAAGCAGGCTTGCAGCCCTGGGACTTGTCCGTGATCTCTGCTGGCCACTCGCCACGGCGTGTCCGAGGAGGGCGGTCGATTCTCCCGACAGGTATCTCTCGGGAGGCCCCGGACACTTCTGGACCCGGGGCAGTGCGCCCTGTGAACACGAGCA
>PVJH01011823.1:0-67088 GCA_004026705.1 Nesogale talazaci | reverse complement strand
AGTATTGAGGGTTGGAGGGGAAGAGAGGCCAGGGGAAGAGGGGAAGGAATGGAAAAGCCGATACTAGGGGCTTAAGGGAAAAGGTGGATGATTGGAGAACAATAATAGAAGTGGACATGTGAGGGTGCTTGACGAATATGCTTATTTATATATTGTGAAAAACGATGTATGAGCCCCCAATAAAATGATTGGAAAAAAAAAGAAAATGCCAATATTGTACTGAAAAAAAATCAGTTTAAAAATTAAAAAACGGATACATTCCTATTGCAAGACTACATTTTGATGTCACCCCCCCTCTGACAGTGTCATTGGGTATTTCTGCAACCCCATACTCCCAATAGTGATGCTGCATAATATAATGTATTGTTATTTAGGAGACAATGTCCATCTATGATGGAACCTTAATCTTTCTGAAGGACTCCACATGTAAAAATCATGTGTTGATAATTTGTAGTTCAAAGCTTAGGACTTCAGGGATGAGTAGCGACAAGACCCATACAGGCATGGAAACAGAGCTTGTTTGCCAATACCTGGGACGGACAACTTTGCAGGAGCAGTTTTGACTCTTTGAGTGCTTTCTCATCTTGAAAGTGAATGAGTTGTACAAGAGGATCTCAAGAGACCTTGCTAGTCTGACATTTTCTGATTCAGGTGATACTTTTGAAGTTTGTAAATGGTGAGGCTCACTCAATTTGACTTCAAGTGGAAGTCTTCCCAGAATTTATTGACATCATTGACTCCTTGAGAGGTAATAGTAGAGGCAGGATATTGAAAGCCTCTTGAGGATGTCTGAGGTGGGGACAAAGAAAGATGTGCTATTCAAGGTAGATGCCTTTGTTTAGCCTAACACACTTTGGATTTTGCTTTTTAAAAAAGTAGAGCCTAGTTTTTGACTGTATATCCTTACCTCCAATATAATTTAGCTTCTGTAATGTCTTTTCCACTTCTCACTTGAGAACGATAGGGAAAACTTCACCAAAAGGGCAATTACAAGTCTCCCCTTTATATTTAAGTTAATTAGAAGATTCATTTCTTAACTTTTGAAAGAAACTATTGAGCCATTGTCTTTCTCTCCCATTAGAAACTCCCCAGAGAGGGGACACTAGACAAGTTCAGGGAATTTAATTCTCTAGTCTCAGTTTTTCATCTCATACACCTTAAATACTTTGGGCTTTTCAATATAGCAGGTGTTTCCCTCAATCTTCTTTTTGGTAGGGTTTTAGAGTAGACTGACTCTGTTCTCGTCGCATGCAGCTTTTTAAAGCAACAAAGTCATTGAAGATTGGATTGGCACACTCAGGTCAAGGCATTGAAGGCACCTGAGAAGGCATTGAGACCTTGGGGGAGATCAACAATTAGTGGTTCCTGTGTGGAATACATTCTGTGTCCGTTATCATCATTGAGCTCTTATTTTTGATAGCCAGATCTTCAGTAAGGGCATTCACATACATTGACTCTGTCCACTGATGGTGTCTGGATTCCACACACTTTCATACATCGGAAACCTTTCTTAGCTTTGTTGACTCTTTCAGCTGATAGTACAGATTTTATATGCTGCTCTGTTCAAAGTCTCTCCTCTTGACTTGGAGTGGTGGTTACAGTCATTCTCTGAACCACTGGTACTATGGTCAGTGCAGAATAGTTTTCAGAGTTAGATTTCCATCCACCTGTGTGCTATGTATTTTCAGTATGATGCTTTTGAAAAATTCAAGTGTCCAGATGAAGATATTCTCACAGTTTTTGGGAAGAAATGAAAATTAGTCTCATTTGAACCTGAATCCAGGAAAATGAGTCTCACAGATCTTGCCAAGAACCTGGTCTTGAACTATGATTAAGACTTGTGAATGGTAACTCAATCTTTATATTTCTTTGATCACTGTAGACTTGGTTAGTGAAATAAAACCCATTGTCCCAGGGTGATGGGACACAACTGAGCCAGTCTTGTGACTCCAGAGCACATACAGAAGAGCGGAGTGGATAAGAATCAAAGCAACAATCAATATTCACGGTAGGTTCATTTGTTTAGTTTAACACAGAAGCCTGCTTTGGATTTATTTTTTTTTAAAGTAGGACAATGTATGATATGAAGAGGTAATAACAATTTGTAAATTATTAGGGGTTCATGGGGGAGCTTGTGAGGGAGGGGAGATATGTGGAGCTGGAATTGAAAAAAAAAGAACTAGAGGAAAGGGGGAAAGAGGAGCTTATGCCACGGGCTCAAGTAGAAAATGTTTGGAAATGAATATGGAAACATGTGTACAAGTGTGTTTAATAAGAATGATGTATTGCATGTTATAGGAGCTGTAAGAGCCCCCAATAAAATCTATATTAAAAAAAGTAGAACTTACTTTTGGACTGTATATCCTTACCACCAAATAATGAAAGTTCTTTTAGACGCCACAGATAAAATGTCATGGGCACTGAAAATGGCTAGCAGGTCTGGCCACATCCTTATGAAATAATCTCTCCAAAGATTTTCCATTTCTACTCAGAGATTCCATTTCTTTTCATTCCTCCTAAAACAACATTAAAGCCATAACAAAAGATGACCATCGTATACACACATTTTATTCTGCTAACCTTTGACCATTTTGGGCAAGATTAAAACTCCTACTTTTTGAAATCTGGAAGCTTAATTGCCCATTCCAACTCCTCTTAGAGGACTTCTCTCACTGACCCCCAAGTCAGAAGCCATTATAAGAACAGAGAGGATTCATTTTGAAGCTAAATTCCACAGCAGGTAATAGAGTCATTTTCTTCCCTTATGACAACACAGGGTTACCTGAGACTCTTGTGGTCTACACCAACATCCTTTGTGTGAAGCATTGACATAGGCTGCAGTGCCCACTGTATCTACTGCAAAAGGATTAACAGGTACCCAGAGGAGCCTGGTGGGGAGGTAAGGGAAGAACACAGCAATAAACATGTATTGGTAAGTAAGGAAACTGAGACTCAGAGAGGTTTAATCACTTGTCCAAAGCCACATAGCTATCATGGGAGCTCAGGAGGGAGCCGTAGTCTTTAAGGCCAGAAAACTCACTGACATTTGTGTTGACCTCTTATCTATAGTGACTCTATGGGGCAGAGTAGAACTGTGTTTGTGGATTTCTGAGACAGTAAATTTTTTTTTTTTGCCAGAGTAGAAAGCCTCATTTCTCTCCCCCAGAGTGATGGGTGGTTTCTATATGATGACCTTGAGGTTGGAAACCCAACAAATAACCCACTCTGCATGCCACCAGGGCTCCTCCCGAGGCCTATAAAGGAAACCTTCCATACTAAGGATTCTTTCATTTTTAGGCTTCCAGGCTGTCATTCCTTGCACATTGAAAGATGGCTGCTGCAAGCAATGTGACTGAGATAATTTTCTTGGGGTTTTCCCAGAACCGGAATGTGCAGAAGATCATTTCTGTGGTGTTTCTCCTCATGTACACAGCCATCGTGTTGGGCAATGGTCTCATAGTGGTGACCATCATGGCTGGCAAAGGCCTTACATCGCCCATGTATTTCTTCCTCAGCTACTTGTCCTTTGTGGAGATCTGTTACTGTTCTGTCACCGCCCCCAGGCTTATCATCGACTCCCTCATTGAGAAGAACATGATTTCTCTTAAGGGCTGCATCACACAGATATTTTTCCTCCATTTCTTTGGTGGCACCGAGATTTTTCTCCTAACAGTGATGGCCTATGACCGCTACGTGGCCATCTGTAAACCCTTGCACTACACGGTTATCATGAACCGGCGTGTTTGTGGCCTCTTGGTGGGAGCGGCCTGGGGTGGGGGCTTGCTGCATTCTGCCGGGCAAACCTTCCTTATTTTCCAGCTGCCTTTCTGTGGTTCCAACATCATTGACCATTACTTCTGTGATGTCCACCCTGTGTTGAAGCTGGCCAGTTCAGACACCTTCCTCATTAGCCTGCTCATCATTGCAAATGGTGGCTCCATTTCTGTGGTCAGCTTCGTGGTGCTGCTTGCGTCTTACGTGGTCATCCTTCACTCACTCAGGCACCAGAGCTCAGAGGGCCGGCGCAAGGCTCTCTCTACCTGTGCCTCTCACCTTGCAGTCGTGGGCCTATTCTTCATACCCTGTTCTTTTGTTTACATGAGGCCTTGTGTCACTCTCCCAGTGGACAAGATAGTGGCTGTGTTTTACACAGTGATCACACCGCTCCTAAACCCCATTATTTACTCCTTCAGGAATGCTGAGGTGAAGAATGCCATGAAGAGACTGATGGGGAGGAAAGTGACTTGGGAAGAAAAATAGATGATGAAGGAGGAGTTAGAAATCAGGGCATACAAGATCATACTTTACCTCTACCTTGAGTGGACAGAATGTCTTCGAGATAATCACCTTCTTTCTCTAGGTTTCAGTTTCATGGTCTTTATGAGATTGGATGGGAGGTTTGCCCTGTTTGGGGCAGTAAAAGTTGACCTAGAAGGGTTAGCTATGAGAACAGAAGAGATATAGACTGCATTGTCAGTAAATTCACATGAGTTTTGCTCACACTAGACCCATCTTTCTAATGGATCAAAATGAAAAAAGTGACTTCCCCATACATTATCATTTGCTATCTTTAAATTCGTCTTCTTTTTCACACTTACCTACTCACATTTTCTTTCCTTCCATTTCTTTGTTTTTAAGTCTCCAGTGGTTTGGCCCATTAGTTTTTTTTTCTTAGATGATCAGCCCCTTCTTGGTTTCTCTTGTTTCTCAGCCATCCCAATTGGTTCCCACCTATCTTTTCAAGAGAGTTTTACTGTCACTTTATACACATATATAATTCAATCATATCAAGAAGAGTTGTACAATCATGACCACGCTCACTTTCAGATCATTTTCTTCTTGCACGTTCTATCGTCACATTGATTTGCTAATTTCTGAGTACCTTTAATGCCTTTTTCATACCTATCAATAGCCTACCCACCCTGCAAGACCCAGATTCTATGATGATCCCATCTGGACATGTACTACTCTTTCTGCAAACTCCTGCATGAACCCAGTGTTCCCACTGGGCCCTGGAAGCCTTTTACTACCTGAATTCCATTTTCTATCCACACTCATTGGAGTGTCATTGCTTTGAGAATATGGCCTGTATCCATGATCCTTGTATCTTTTACTCTAAATAAAATATGGTAAAACAATAAATACTTGGTCAATAAATTTTTTGAAGTCATTTGTATTTCAGCATGTAAAGGAATAAATGGATTGTGTGCTCTATTTTCACCTCAACCATGCTAGTAATATACCAAATGCTATATGTCCTAGAGCAAATCAATAATCATTTTTGATACCATTTCCGACAGTAATATTTAGATGTAAATAATGAATGTGTGTATTTTTCAGTTTACTGAGAACTTTCACATGTGCTATAATAGCCTGCCAAGCCAGATGCTAATCCTTGTTTTTGTAGATGAAAAACTTGTTAGCAATGAGCATCCTTTTAAAAATCTTCACATTTTTAGTTATGGTTTAAACTATACACAGCAGAACATACAGAAATTCAGCCATTTCTACATATAACATCCAGTGACTTTGATTACATTCTTTATGTCATTCAACCATTTTCACCATCTTTTTCTGAATTATTTCTCTACCATTAGTATACACTCACTGCTTCTAAAATTTCTATGTAGTTTTTTTCCTAAATTTTAATGAAATACATTTAGCAGCTTAAATGAGGTAATTTGGAGATTTTAATTTGTCCAATATTAATGAGGTTTTAAATGTTCATATTCTTTTCTATAAAAGGTTGCTATTATCAGTTTGATCCTATAGTTTCTTAAAAGAGCATAATGCTCAAGGTAGTCATTTAAAAAATTAGTTAGATTATTGTTTGGTTTTAAGATTTTAGGGAATATTTTGGGATTAAAGTTTAAAGATTACTTTGGACAATAGTTTCAGGGACTCATTCAACCTTCATAGTTCCAGGAAGACTAGAGTTCATGAGGATTTGAAATTCTGTTCTTTAATCCTTCTCTTTGATCAAGATTCTTGTATAGAATTTTCTATCAAAATGTTCAGCAATTGTAGGTACACAGGAGGTCAAGATCTTAATCAAGGTCACATAGTAACTCGCTGTGTCTGAATTTAAACTCAGACCTGAATTTAAGTCTGCTTCATTCTTAAGGCATGTATCTCTTTTAGTCATGCTATGTAATCATTTATATATGGTGAATTAAGTTGATGTAGATTTTTTTAAGGATTTTTTTTTACATCCCTGTACATGGGAGGATATTATTCTGTAATTTTATTTTTGTGTGTAATATCTTTGTTAGATTTTGATGGCAAGGTTACCTTGCTCTTATAATGGAATGGAAAGATTTCTATGTTCTGAATGCATTTTGTTTGATGTTTTTTCTTGTTAAAATTTTGACAGGATTTACCACTGAAACTATCTCGGTCCGGAGTTTTTCTTCTTCTTTAAGTTTATAAATGATGAATTAAATTTCTTTAAAAATATCAAAAGTTTCTGCTTAATTGTGGGTCAATCTGGTAAGTTTTACTATACCAGGAATTTTTGTATTTCCCATAAGTTGTATAATTTGATGACATAAAACAGTTAATCACATTCTCTCATTATCCTCTTCCTCCTCAATATTTTTTTGGCATGCAATTTACATATTATATAATTCCATCGTTCAATCATTCAGCCATATTAAGGAGAAAGGTCCATAATTACTATATAAATTTTAGAGCACACCCCTCCACCCCTTGGTTAAATCACTTTTAAAATGAGTTGTGCAATCACAATCTGTTCTATTGTTCCCGCCCTCCTCCCGCTTTCCTCATTTACTCCTGGCATCCCTTTTCCCTTGCTGTCTCCCACTTCTGTGCTTCTCATATCCCTTATTATGATTTAATATCATTATGCATGCACTCCTCCTGTGCTTCACAGCTGGGACACCCAACAGAAAACAATTAGGTGGTAAGGATAAAATTATAATAGTACAAAGATTAAAAGAAATAATGTGCAAGAAGGAAAAGAATCCCGTCAACATTCAAAAAACCAGGGGAGGAATTTCTGCCATGGAACCAGTAAGAGATACTTGCCCTCAGAACAAATTCAGGTCACGTGTATAGTAGGGTGGTCAAGTGGCCAAGTGCTGAGTTCGATCCAGCACAATCAAGATACCTTCTGCCTGGAGGGAAGGATGCCCCAGACTCTCGCCTGTGTCTATAGCAGATCTGCCAGTGGTCCAGTCTGACGAGGTACTTTCAGGTGGGTTTTGGGCTCCCACAGTCCCCCATAGTCCTCCAGAAAGTAGGTGTTCATAATTTTTGGTCTGATGCTTTTCTCCTTTCCATATTCATATTTTGCAATTGTCGTCTTTGGGTCACCCAAGCTCATTATCCTTTAGGGTTGGAAGCGCTATCCTATTTTCTTCTCAATATTAAAAATTTATGCCTTCTTTCCCCCCTTACCTATTATCTGTCTTCATCTTCATATCATCATCTATATCTTTCTCAGAATTTATTTGTTTTGCTGGCCTTTTCAAAGACTCATTATTTGGCTTTCATATTAAAATGTTTCCTGTTTGCCTTCTATGGGATTAATTCATATTCTTATCTTTCTTATTTCCTTCTTTTATTCTTCTCCCCCCCCCGCTCATTTTTTTTTTTTTTTTTTTGCATCACTGCTCTCCGGTGGTGGGAGTAGGAGGCCCAGCCCCACTGCTGGAATTGAACCTCCGTCCCAGTGGGCCGCAGTCCCGCGCACCACCACTACGCCACCGGGGCTCAGCCCCCCCGCTCATTCTTAAAGCATAAAGTCTTGTTGATTTTTGATATTTTTTCATTTATAAAAGTGTAAAAACTATAAATTTCCTTTAAGCAAAAATTTGGTTACATCTCATATTGATATTTTGCATTTTGCATTTTCATTATCACTGTATTAATGAATTTTAAAATTATTTCTTCTTTGACCAATGTATTATTTATAAATACATTGCTAATTTCTAATTTCCCTTTGTAGTTTTTCTTTGTCATCTTATTGTTTTCTAATTTCTTGTAGCCAGAGAGCATACTCCATGTAATATAATTCCTTTTACATTTATTAAAACTTGCATTTTGACCCAACATGAGGTCTATATTTTGGAATGCGCCTTCTATGCTTGAACAAAGAGACTGCATTAGTCAGTCATACAGTCTGTTCTCTATAAGTATGAGGAAGCTCTATAAGTATGAAGAGCTCATGGAAAATTTTCATTAAAAAATTCCAAGTTCCATGAACTTTTTGAAGCACCTTCAAAGAATTTACATTAAAGGAGTTTATATATCAAGTTTTATTTAGTCTTTATTGATTAAAACACATCTCTATACTGCCATAGTTTGAGCGGCACCTGTGATTGTGCAGTAATATATTTCTTTGAACTCAAGTATGGAAAAAATATTAAATACAGATGAATAAATGGCATCCCAGAGAGAGTAAGTCAATCGTTGAAAGTTTATACAACTAGACATAGGCAAAATTGGACTTAAACAAAGCAGCCTACTCTTTATTTTTCTTAAATATGAACTGATATTGCTCTTGATTTGTCCCACCCCCACCACGAGGTAGAAACTCTTCAGAGGTCTTTGCTAGCTTCACGAAGTCCTGGTTGGACAAATGGTTATCAGAGTTGCTGTGAACTGAAAGACTGCTGGTTCAAATCCACCCAGGGCTGTGTGAGAGGAAGACTTGGAGAGCGGACCCTGTAAGGCTGCGCCCTTGAATGCCCAAGGGAATAGTTCTACCCTAGGCGCCCCCAAAGGGCTCATCAGCACCTATGCGCAAGGTGATAACATGAGTTTGTAGACAAGGGGCTGTTTTAGAATTGTCCCTGGTATTAAAAAAATATTTTTTTCATATTGACTATCAACAGAGTCTCCCAAACAGGTGACACAAAGCGATGCCCTGTATGTAGTGGCTGCTGAATACCAACAAAATACAGACAATCAAACTCACTGCTGCTGTCACAGAAATTTGCTGTGGATTTCAAAGACTGGAACTGTATATGGGAGTGAAAAACCCTTTCGCCCAGCTATCGGAGTTTCTAATGGCCCACCATGAGGATTGCAACTCAACCAGTCTAGGAGTTTAAAACAAATCAAATGACCAAACAACAACCCTTCCCCCCCCAAACCAAAAAACTATATGCCCGAACCCAATAAGTCTAAAGCAAGGATAAAAACAGAGACTTCAGCCCTAAAGTCTGTCTGCAGCACCAAGTTAATGTGACGAGGGGGTAGAGTTGTCTCCATGGCCCACGCCTTAATTGGAATTCAATGTCCCTGGGGGTCTCATTAGCAAGCCTCAAGTCATTTTTGCTAAACATGAATGTGCTTACTTCTAAAGCAGAGGTGCTCAAATCTGGTGATGATGATGCGTGGGGGCAATGCCCTTTGAGCTTTCCCTGCACCCTCTGTGCTTAAAAGTTACTGTGCCCCTTCAGATTTTCTGCCAGGCTCCTGGTCTTAGGCTGCTCACCTGAGGACAGGAGAGCACACTCAGGTCAGTTCCCACGTGACTGGGTCTTCTGGCACTCTGGACAGATTCAACTTGAACCTACAGAGAACTCTGAGAGAACTTACACGCTTTGTTTGCTCCTGACGTCCTAAATGAAAATTTGTTGCCTAGTAGCTGCATATTTCTCATGCTCCTGCCTCCAAATGCATTAAGTGTGAGTTTTTATATCTGGGTTGAGGATTTTCACAAGAGTGGTGTCATTGGAACTCCTCTTCCTGCAGGCGTTCTGCTGCTCACCCCTTCCCTGCAGAGGATACGCCTTTTTTGAGGAGTGACCAGATATTTCCATTTCTTGTTGTATAGTGACCAAGAAGTTAATTTTGAAGTCAAGGGCACTGGGCTCCCGTTCTTGTGCTCCGTCATGGTCAATCAATTCATCCATTTACTCGAATATTGATTTTTTTCTCAGGTAAACATAGGAGCAAGCATACCTTCCTCATACTGGTGATGAAAGGATTGAGTAAGAGAGGCATTTAAAGCACTCTGCACAGGACCTCGCATACAGTGTGTGCTCCATAATGTCAAACTGAAGTTACTATGCAACTGCAGCTACTATTCTTTATGCTTGTGTATAGGAAACTTGGTGGTAGTGTAGGGTACATGGTGGGTTGCTATCTGAGGTCTCAGTCATTTCAAACTACCAGCTGTTTTGAGAGAGAGAGAGAGAGAGAGAGAGAGAGAGAGAGAGAGAGAGAGAGAGAGAGCTTTCTACTCCCATAAAATGCTAGTCTTGTAAACCCACAAGGGTCGTTCTGCTCTGTCTTATTCTTCTCAGGTCTCTATGGATTGGAATGGACTCAATAGGGGTGAGAGAGTTTGAGATGCTTGTGTAGAGGACCCCAGAAAGCTCGGAGAGGGCTTGTACAGTTTTTTAACATCTTAGAACCTTCCCAGATGAATGCCCAGATCTTGATCAGGGAAGATGAGTGTGTTGAGCAGAGGGGTCAGGATGTCCAGGGAAGGTTGCATTCCCCAGACTTTTCCATGCTCTGTTGTGATTGGTGGTCTCCAGCTGCCCCTTAGCTCTTTGGAAATTAGAACAACCTTGTCCTGGAACCCTTCCCCTAGATCCATGGTCCGTTTGGCTAGATATTCTTTCATGTCACTGAATTCTCTGAATACCTGACATCTTCACCCAGCTACTGTTTGCCAGTTGTTTCTGACTCATCGTGACCCCACGAGTGCTGATGCTCTGCCATCAATGTTGATGGGTGCAGACAGCCTCATCTTTCTCTTGAGGAGCTTGTGTATTTGAACCTGATGCTTAAAATACTCATAAAAGACTATTTTGCAATTCAATCTTCTTCTTAAAGATGGAGAATATATTTGTTAAGCCGTGAACAATCAAAGTCAGTGTAAAGCGTAGCAAACGTGTAGTATGAGCTTCCATGCCTTCTCGAGTCTCAGGCAAAGCAACAAAGGATTTTAGTAAAATGTTATACCACATCCTTGTTTCTAGCTACTTTTAATTCAGCAAAAATTATGTATCAGGGTTCTGTATTGGCCTACTAACTGCAAGACCAGCAGTTTCAAACCGCTAGCAGCCTTCTACTCTTGTCAAGATGACAGGCTCAGAAACCGTCAAGGGCAATTCCATTCTGTCCTATGAGGTTGTTATGAGTCAAAACTAACTTAATGCTAGTGAAATTTTCAGTTGTGATTGGTTCTTCACCAATTACAGTTTAGGGAGTGCTTTTGACTTATGGAAGACAGGAGGAATTTAGAGAGTACAAGAGAGGCGGAGACAAGGACAGAAATGAGTCTTTGGAGTAGTCTGGGTTGAGAGTTTTACTAGCATCTTCTCTAATTTTAGAAGAGTACTTGAGATCCACTTGAATTGAGACTCTCTAATCTCAAAAATGTTCATATTCTTTATCTCAGTCTTCCCACTTGAAGCAATCAGTCTCAGGATCAGACCAGACATTTATAGAAGAAAATAATTTATTTTTTGTTTTTTTGGGGGGGAGCATCACTGCCTTCTGGTGGTGGGAGTAGGAGGCCTAGCCTTTGCTCCTGTGGAGCCGTTGCTGGAATTGAACCTCCATCTCAGTGGACTGCAGTCCCGCGCACAACCACTATGCCCCTGGGGCTCAGCCCAGAAGATAATTTATTATAGTAAACATTTGGGAATCACGTGGGAACTAAAAAAAAAAAAAACAGAGAAATGGTCAACTAAATGATGTTGCTTTTTTGGTGACATCACTGCCCTGGTGGGAGTAGGAAGCCCAGTCTTGCTCCTGGAGAGCTGCTGATAAATGATGGTATTTAAAAATAAACCTCATATGAAAATTTATTTGAAAAAATATTTCCTTGAAGACATTCTTAAAGTATTCAGGAAAAAAGCTGGAATTAAAAAATGTAATGCATAACTTTCAAACCAAATTATAAAAAATAATTTAAAGAAAATGACTGAAGGAAGTTTACTTTAATGCTAGTGCTGTTTTCAAATACTTTTGCAAAGTATTGCAAATAAGTATGGATGAACCTGGGAAATTCCTTTTTCTGCTTGAGGTTCATTTTTATAATTTACAAAAATGAGAATTAGAACAGAAAATAATATAAGGTTATTTTGATAAATAAAGCAAAGACTTTATTTTTAAGTCTTCTGCTTAATAGTATAGATAATAAAACTAAAACATAAATTATTATGATGACTATTTTTTCAGAGAAAATATGGCTTAGAACAATGGAGATTCTTCATTTTAAACTTTTTATTGTAAACTGGACAAAGGTTGACACAGCACACCTGTTTTCTATTCACCAATTCATACACATTTCATACACATTCATACACATATACAATTCATACACAATTCATACACATGACATTTTGCTCCATGTCATTGATTGCAAATCCACAAAGTAACATCAAACTTCTACCTGTGCTTCCCATTTTCAGCCTTCTTTCTTTCTTAATATTTCCTGCCTTCTAAACCTTGTCCTTGGGCAAATACTGTACTTTTGATTTTGAATGGTTGCTTCTTCTAAAGGGTGCATGTTTCCATAGTATTATATTGTTCTCTTTATAGATACGTCTATTGTTTCACTGGTGCTTGAACCAGGAAGTGAGCTCAGTTCCAGGTTTGATAGGTCTCAGGACAATGACTTAGGGGCATGGTCTCAGTCTTCCTAAAGGCCATTCTTTATTTCACCAGTAAGCCTAGTTTTTTTTTTCTTGATCATTTTAAGTATTATTTCATACTTTTTCTTCTACTCTATTCAAGAAAAAGACAGATCCTTGAATGGACATAAAGGGAGAATAAATCTTGGCTTAAATCTTGAAAGTATGCTGTTCCATTTTCAGTCTTAGAGGATTTATGTTGAGAACAGGTTTTCTATGATTTATTTTTGTACCTGAGGTTACTAAGAACATTTAAAAATAAATAAAGATTGCAAAGAAATCTTGAAATCAATCCCACTGTGTTGACCTATAAATTAGTCTCCCACGTGCGTCTAAGGTGCAACCATTGAGATAACAACAACTAATATTATTGAGCATCTATTCCTATGATGATCAAGTTGATTCCATTTCATGGCAACTTCATGTGTGTCATAGCAGTACTGTATGGGATTTCCCATGGCTGATTTGTTGAAAGTGGACTGCTAGACTTTCATCCCTGGTGCCTCTGGATGGACTTCAACCTTTAACCTTTCAGTTACCAGCTAAGCTAGTCAACCATTGGCCCTCAAACATCTTTGAAGTATCATGAATTATGTTAAATACTTTTACTTGTATTATCTTATTGGACTCCCTAGGCGATACTTCAATTTTGTATCTGAGAGATGGAGTAACTTTAATTGTTTTTTGGTTAGGCTGTGGCAGCTCTGATATTCAGTGCCCAATCTGGTCTAGAACTTGGGGTACTGTTGGCTACAATGCTGCCTCCCAATGCACTCTTCAGAGGACAGTACTCTTACAGTTATGTAATCCCACAAAGGTACTTGTCCAACTGCCGCTATGTCCTTGTTAGTGCTTTTATTTTTGGAGAGTCACAGAGGACCAGTTAAAACTATCTGTGTTTTATATTATAAAAAAACAATAAAGAGCAGTTGGACCTCTTTTCCATGAGTCATCACATAAGTCATTTACCTCCTACCAGAGTCTTTGTGGGCAATATAAAATTCTTCTAGATTTAGATTGTACTTGGGGACAAGACAGCTGGTTATAGAAAGAAGTCTTGCCTGTGAAATGATGATATTATTTTAAATTATTTTATTATTCTATGGACTTTCTCCTTCCTTGGTGGAAGTGGCTAGCTATTTCCAGAATGATTTCTTTTTCCTATCCTGCTAGCAAATATAATCAGAAGGTTGAATGTTGATTGTCCCATGAGTGCCTACTTTTCTAATGTAATTGTGCATGTTATAGATATGTCTAGTCTTTGACTCATTGTTAGATAATTTTTCTGTTGGTATTAGGTGGCATCAAGTGGGTCCCAAGTCATAGTTATTCTACTAATTTTGGAGGGGGATAAAAGATGACTTTCACTGTAATGTACATATATTTTCACTTGGGAATCTCTGGGAGAGGAAGATGCTTAATAAGCACGAACAAAATGTCCCAGGAGATGGCAGTTAATTTCATGTTCTTGACTCTGGTATTGTCATTGTTTATTGTTCTACCAACATATGCCTGTATCTTAATTTGGTTACTCTAAGTATCAACCCTTGTACCAACTACAGTGAATCTGTGCCTAAGGCATTTAACATCTTCTCTCCAGAATTTTGTTAGCTCTTTCCAACACTCTAATTCTGAAGATCTAGAACTTGGAGATTGTTTCAGCTCTTATAAATATGCTAAAAACAAAATAAAAATCCATTACTATTGACTAGGTTTTGACTCGGGGTGACCCTGTGATTTACAGAGTAAAATTTGACCATAGGGTTTTCTTTGCCGGTAACCTTTAGAGGAGTAGCATGCCAGGTCTCTTTTCGGCTGCTTGGGGTCAAACTAACAGCTTTAAAGTTAGAAGTAGAGCACCAATTGCTTGCACCATATGTTATCTAAAATAGATGGAAAGAATTCTTCTACTTTTTTTCACCTGGACATTGACCTGGACTGGCTCGTGTCCTACCACTTTTATATTGCTTGTTTTTAGTGAATACTTGGGTTTTCCTTCTCTGACAGGGTTTGCCTTACACAGGTTCTGCCTTTTGCACATTTTACTATGTTGCTGTTAGGTCGCACTGAGTCAGTTTCAACTCATAGTAACCTAAAAGCAACAAAAGACAATCAAAATCCTGCTAGTGCCAGCCTCACAATTATTCTGATATTTGAAGCCATTGTGCCAGCCCATGTAATTTAATTTGTTTCAGGAAACCAAAATACCAGAATGATTATGTCATTGAGTTGATTCTGACTCATCATATAGGACAGAAGAGAACTGCTCTTTTGTTTCTGAGTCCGTCCATTTTTACAAGAGCGGACAGTTGAATCTTTCTCCACAGAGCAACTGGTGGGTTAGAATTGCTGACCAAGTAGCCAGCAACGCAAAACTTCACTCACTAGGCCAGAAGAGCTCTGTAGTGACAAAAGTGTCCTTTTAGATAAATGCTCCTTTACTATAAACACAGTACTCAAACAGGTCTCTGTAGGAGTGCACATCTTGGAGGTGAAACCTTTATAGCCATTTTACACTCAACAGTTCAGGCTCAAACACTCGATGTGAAACTCGCTGAGGTTGTTTATCAATTAGCATCACAGAAGACTAGATTGTTAGCTCCACTTCTGAATGGCACCACCACAGTTTAAATTTCATTTTCATTCTTAAAACAGCCTTGGTAAAGGTTTTTGATATTAGACTAGGTACTTAGGGAACCATGCAAAAATCTGTGTAATTTAATGACACTATCTTAAATTTTATTTATTTATTTATTTATTTATTTATTTATTTATTTATTTGGCATCACTGCCCTGGTGGGAGTAGGAAGCCCAGCCTTGCTCCTGGAGAGCTACTGCTGGATTTGAACCACCAACCCTGTGGGCCACAGTCCCACACACAACCCCTACGCCACCGGCACTCAGCCCCAATTTTTTTATTTTATACTTGCTACTTTATTTTTAAACTAGCTATTGTGAGTTGGGTTAAGGCTTATAGAGCATATCATCAGTTTTACACTCAATGATTCATACAGATCCTGTTTCATCTGATTTATTGTTTTCCCTTAATGAAATGTCACCTATTCACCTCTTCCCTGTATTTCTTGTCTCTATTCTTCCTTTCTTAATCCTTCTGAACTCTATTTTTGGGTAAATGCTACCCCTTTGATTCAAAGATCCATTATTCTAAGGTGTACATATATCAATAGTGCTATATTTCCCTTATAGACAGGTCTACTGTTACAGTGAAAACTGATGGCAGGGGCTCGCTTTGGCAGCACATAAAAAGACTGACTCTAGGTCTTCATCTTTTATATTAGGGAATCAATTTTTTCAATTCTTTGACTGATTTCTATGCATTTTTTGTGTGCCTTTTCCTGTCTTGAAATTCCAATCACACCTAAGTTATTCCAATCACACCTAATTTATCCTGCTTAATTATTTCCCACACAATTCTTAGGCTTTCTTCAGATTTTTTCATTCTTTTTTCCCCCCTGATAGTTTCCCTGGCATATTTTTACTTAGAAAATTTTCTTTAAATTTATGTTGTGTCCTTCAATTCAATTCTACTTTGTTGCTCTATCATTTTTCAGAAATCTTAGTCCTGTTATTCTGGATTTCTATTTGCTATTTTAGTATGAATTCCACATTTTCATCAATTTTGTCAGTTTTTGTCTGTTGTGTTTTCCTTGAATTCTTCTGAAGACTTTTCTGCATTTTCCTTGATTTTGTCAACAGCTTTAACTTTCTCTCAATTCTTTGAAAATACCTAACTAGCTTTTTTTTTTAAAAACTCCTTATGTTCTAATGCCATTTCTTCTTCAGAAAGATCTTCTGACTTTATGCTTTGTTCACACATTTTAGTGACTATGACTTGTTTTTTCCTCTTGTGAACTTAAATTGTATTTTACTCCCTGAGATATTTTGGTACTTTTGAAGCCATATTTAATTGCTGATTGTGTATTAGTGTATTCTTAGGCACTCACCACCTGTTTCCTTGTAGGTGTGACAGATAAGGTGTTTTTGTGTGAAGTCCTGTGTCTACCCTTTGTGTAACACAGCTGAGGGAAGAATTGACTGATGTTGGTGTTGTCTATTGGTGACCAGGTGGTACAAGAATGAGCAGTGTCCCTTGTCAAGTAGGGGGGACACTACAAGATGTGTGTGTGTGTGTGTGTGTGTGTGTGATATGTCTATGTAGACATGACTGTGGTCTGTTATGAGATGGAATAGGAGAAAAAAAGAGAGGAAAAAAATCACCAGCTAAAAAAGAGAAAGCATTTAATAGACAAAGACAAGCAGGTCAAAGGAGAAAATGAACATCACTAAAATAATTTAATTGCTAAAAACATTATAAAAATGTAAGGAATATAAAAAGTGGAAGGAAAAAAACAAAAAAGAATAAAGAAAGACATATAAGAAATGAATGAAAACAAAATAGAAAGAGAAAATAGCATAGTAAAGAAAAAACTAAGAGTAAAAGTAAGAAAGGGATAATAGAGAAAAGGAATGAGGAAAAGACAAAAAAAGAAAGCAGAGAAATAAAGGGTCTAAAACAATGGCAGTAAAAGAAAAGGGGGGAAATAACCAAGAAAGGAGGTAGGGCGCTTGTACTGAGTCAGCATCCTCTGCCAGTGAAGGAGATCATGGAGTGAGGGGGAGGGAGAAGAAGTGTGAGGTCAGGTCCTAAATGGAGTTCTTTCCGGTCTGTGTATTGTTTATGGTTGAGACACCTTACATGGAAGTAGTTGTGCTAGCTCATGGAATTGCTAAGATTGTTCTTGGATGGGATTCTTCTAGATTCAAGAGGTACCTGAGGACAGGGCAGTTGGTTATAGCAGGCGGTCTTGCTTGTGATGGAGTGGCCAGAGACCCAGTGCTGTGCATCCTGCTGGGTTTTGGAGGCAGAGTGCATGCACCTCCCCAGATGAGGGTGATGTGTCTCGGTCTTGATACATGCGTGCATGGCTTTTACTTCAAGCAGAGCAGGGGCTGAACAGGGGAGT
The DNA here is from genome assembly GCA_004026705.1 of Nesogale talazaci. NCBI lineage: Eukaryota > Metazoa > Chordata > Mammalia > Afrosoricida > Tenrecidae > Nesogale > Nesogale talazaci. Next base: position 49,480 of record PVJH01011823.1, on the reverse strand, counting down.
GTCTGGGTCAGGGTGGCCTTTGGCTGCGCTTCTGGTCACCAGAAGGAGTGAGGAATGAGGAACAAGGCGGTGGGGGGAGGGGGGGAATTCCACCTTTCTTCTTGCCAGCCAATGGTATATTAGGCCACTATCTCAATGGAATGTCATTGCAAAGGTTATGATGGCCACACCACATTAGGCCAGCTGGCCATCCACCCCTCTAGCTCCTCTCTTGTTGCTTTTCTTTAACTTGTTATCCGGCCAATATTCAACCCATTTCTCTATTCTTTCCCATTAAGTTGAGGGTTCCAGGATTACCATCCTTATCTGTTTCATTTGGCCTCGTTGATCTTTGTCGTAGAGGGTTTTGGTAGTACAGTTGCTGAGTTTGCCAACTCTCTGAAAATCTTATACCTGTTCTGTAATTAATTATCCTATAACAATCTAGTCATGAAGTTTTTGCACTTTTACACAAGTCACCTAAACATGATCTCTTTTGGCAAACCTTGCAGTCTCCACAGTGTTATTTTAAGTGTGCTATAGACCTATTTACTTGAAGGAATTGCTTGTTTTTCATTCACTTATCATTTTTGTACCATGCCTGCATTGTTTTCACGGGTCTGTCTTTGGTCCATTTGAGCTCAGACACTACATTTCCAGGTAAGTATTTATGTAGAAGCTCCCATTTTCCAGACAATAAGATGATTTCCATGTATACTATATTAATTGTTGCATAAAAAAGTTGTGGGTGTGACTCTGACTCGGTGATCCCTGTTAGTTTCATTTCCTGCCTATGTATATGGAGAGGACAAAATGAGATGCATTTCCAAATCTGCTTCTTTGATTTGATTTGATGTAGTTAAAGAGCTTAGCCTCTGATGGCACATATGTATTAAACTCAAAATCAAATTTACCAGTGTGACGTCAATGCTGATTCACAGAAACTCCAGAGGACAGAGTACAGCTACCCTGTGAGTTTCCGTGACCACAACTGTTCATGGGAGTAGAAAGTGCTGTCTTTCTCCTGAGGCGCTGGCTGGTGGTTTCAAACTGCTGAACTTGTGAACTGTAGCCCAATATGTAACCCCTGAGCTACTAGAGCTTTGGACACATTAGCTACTCAGTAAATATTAGCCAAGTGAAATGAGATTCTGTACAATTGTAACGTACATGAATCAGCTGTCATCATTTTTGATCCTCCTCAACTAGTATTCATTTACCCAAGAAATATTAATTGTGCCAGATAATATTCTAGACCCTTGGAATGCATCAGAGGTCAACAAAGATAAGGAGACCTGCCTCATGGAGTTTTTATACGAGCGGGGAAAGGCACACAATAAAAAAGGGAGCAAATGAATAACCATATAACATGCCACGTGGAGACCTGGTGGTGGCATTGGGTGAGTGCTGCCTAGCTAATCCCTAAGTCAGGAGTTCAACCTCAGTAGTGACTACATCGGAAAAAAGATGAGGCCATCTGCTACTAGAAATGTTTACAGGTTTAAAAACCCTATATAGAGTTGCTAGAACTCAGAATGGTCTCAATGGTGGTGGGCTTTTATTTCCTTTTCTTTTTAGAGTATGATATGTCTTGAGACAGTATGTGCTATGGAAAGAAGAACCATCAGAGTAGGGAAGAGGGGATCGGGAAGGCTGAGAGGTCTAAATTCTAAAGAAGGGTTAAGTTCTAAATAAGGAAGTCAAATAGCTTTCTTGAAGAAGTGGTATTTTCAAAGACTTCAGGGAGGTGAGAGAGGTAGCACACAAATACTGAGGGGAAGAAGGCTCCAGGTGGAGGAATGACCAGTACAAGGATCACAAAGTGACTGCATGTCCTGTGACTCCGAATAATGAGGTGGAAGTCAGTATAGACCCAGAAAAAGAAGAAAAGAGGGATGGGAGGCCATGAGGTCAGAGACACTACGAGACTTGCTTATGTAGGTTCCTGTGGGTCATGGAAAAGAGGATGGCTTACTGAACAACTGCAGCAGTGGGGGAGAGTTCTGGCTGCTTTTGTGACTATATACTAGGGGAGTGATACGTCTTGAGAGCAATCAAGGAGAGGAATTATGAAGCAGGAAAGAAATGATTGTGCCTCAGAGTGGTGACTACAGAGATGGTGTGAAGTAGTTAGATTCTGGTTACACGTTGAAGGTAAAGACAAATTGTTACTTTCTTTCTTTTTAAATCATTTTATTGGGAGCACATGCAACCCTTATCACAACCCATCCATCCATTCATCCATTGTGCAGGCACTTTTTTACATTTGTTGGCCTCTTCATTTTCAAGATATTTGCTTTCTACTTGAGCCCCAGATATCACTTCCTCATTTTCTCCCCTTCCTCCCCAACCTCCTCTCATGAACCCTCGATAATTTACAAATTAGTATTATTTTGTCATGTCTTACACTGTCTGATATCTCTCTTCACCCACTTTTCTGATGCTTGGCCCCCCAGGGAGGAGGTTATATGTAGACCCTTGTGATCAGTTCCCCCTTTCTACTGCCACCTTCCCTCTACCCTTCTGACATTACCACTCTCACCACTGGTCCTGAGGGGTTCATCTGTCCTGGATTCTCTGTGTTTCTAGTTCTTATATGTACCAGTACACATCCTCTGGTCTAGCCAGATTTGTGAGGTAGAATTGGGATCATGATAGTGGTGGGGAGGAAGCATTAAAGAACTAGAGAAAAGTTTTACATTTCATCATTGCTACACTGCAGTCTGCCTCTTCCCTGCTCATCTCCTCCCCGCAATCCTTCTGTAAGGGTATGCCCAGTTGCTCAGAGTGTTAGACAGGGTTCTCTAGAGAAACAAAACCAGGACACTAATAATTATATCTATATATTTATATCTTTATAAAGATATCTAAAAATAAGGAGTAGGTTTAGAAATAGTTAATTAATCTATAAAGTGGTATGAATGGCTTGGTGCAATTTACTTCTTGAGACAGCGAATATACAATATTAGTCCTTCAAGTCGGTGGAGCAATTCAGGCAATCTGGCCATGAGCAGCTAACAGCAAGGCAGATAAGCAACAGTCAGCCACATGACAGGGTCTGGCAATCCCCAGCTCAAGAGATGCATATTCCAGTAGCATGGTAAAGCAGGGCTTGAGGGGATCTCAACTTACAGTGATACGGCCCAGGATTAGGTGTCCCATGGGTAATGTAGCTTGCAAATGGAGGCACAAGACAAGCAAGGGAGCCAGCTGCACACTGGTCTGAAGATCCAAGAGCAAGAGAGAGAAAGGAGACGCTCGCTGAGCCATTTACATCTCCGCCCTTCAATTAATCTCACATCTGTTTATTGGCCAGGTTGGCACAACAAACCTACCTATCACACCTACAAACGGGTTTTGGGTTCCCACTTCGCACCTCCTCTCATTCACAGTGATATGATTTTTTGTTCTTTGATTCCTGATACCTGATTTCATTGACACTTTGTGATCACACAGGCTGGTGGGCTTTTTCCATGTGGGCTTTGTTGCTTCTCAGCTAGATGGCGGCTTGTTTGTTTTTAAGCCTTTAAGATCCCAGATCCTATCTCTTTTGAAAGCCAGGTACCATCATCTTTCTTCACCACATTTGCTTGTACACCCATTTGTCTTCAACTATCGTGTTGGGAAGGTGAGCATCACAGAATGCCAGTTTAATGGAAGAAAGTGTTCTTGCATTGATGGAGTTCTTTAGTGGAGACCAATGTCCATCTGCTCTCATAATACTTATCTTAATACTAAACCTATAAAACTTGCACATAGATCTATTTCCCCTTCATCTTATATAAATATATTTACATATGTACATACCTATAAACCTCTTTAAATACCCCCTGTCTCTTAGTTCTTTCCTCCATTTCCTTTTCCTTTCTTCTTGTCGTACTATCATACTCAGCCTTCATGTGGGTTTCAATAATTCCTCTCAGTTACATTACTTTTGATCAAGCCCTTCCAGGCCTCTTACATCATACTCACCATTGATTTTGGATCATTTGTTGTTCCCTTGTCCCTGGATTTGTTAACACCACTTCATTTCCCCCTCCCATGAACCCTGAACCCATTGGTCCCATTGTTTTCTCCTCCAGGTTGTTTATCTAGCCTATTTTATCTAGCTATAGATGCAGAGATAATAATATGTATAAAAAACAAGACAGAGCAAAACAAAGCGACAAAAACACCAATGACAAAAAGAGAGAAAAACATGCAAATAGTTCAAGGTCTGTTTGTTGACTTTCAGAAGTGTTTTCAGGTGGAGTCTGATGTGGTGCTACCTCCTGGCTTCAAAGTCTACTTTTGATAATCCCTCAGAACTTCCTTGATCTGCTCCCCTTGCTGTTCTGTTGCACGACCCTAGTGTTTGTCTCAGTGTGGTCGGGTCAGATAGGGTGTGATTCCCATACTGTGTCTCCCATGTTGTCCCCTTCAGGGCTATGGGTCAGTCAGCGATGTTGTATCTCATAGTGGGGCCAACCATATGGTCCTCTCTGCGCATTGGCTGCTCTGAACAGGGATATTGTCCTCAAGGCTTGGTGGACCAGGATGTGTCCCACTCTCTTCCTCCCCCTTCATTTTCTCCTGTGTGCTCTGATCAGACATGTCCCTTTCCTTGAAGCTGTAGCTTCAGTGCTGTCCTCTGAAGTAAATTCTTCTGGGGGAGGGGTGTGTGGCTGTCCAGGTATTTGGGATTGGGTACAGCCCTTCAGACCACTCTATTAGTTCAAAGATGCATGCTGGAATGTTGCATTCACATCTTTGAGCACCAGGTTGGTGTCTGGTCCCTGCTTCCCTATGGAGACATAAACAATACCGTCCTCGTGGGTGGGTTAGTGCCCTGTTCCCCGTTACTCATTTCTCTCTCTCTCTCTCTTCCTTGCTTCCTTTCCCCCCTTCATCCTTTTCAGTTGGCTACCATGTATATCCCTGTATTTCATCTGGACCCTGCCATACTAGCCAGACCTTATCCCAGGAATGTTTGTATACAGTAGCTTTTTCCCTATTCCCCTTTTGCACTTTTTTTGAAACTTGCCTCAATGGACTCACATTTTACATGTTCTTTTGTGCTTGGATTACTTCACTTAGCATAATTGCCTCCAGTTCCTTGTCAATGGGCTTCATATGCACATCACTGCTTTTTAGCAGTGTGTAGTGCTCCATTATATGTACATACATCAGTTTTTTATCCATCTGTCTGTGGATGGAAATTTGGGTTGTTTCCAACACCTTGCAATTGCGAACTGTACAGTGATGCACATTGGAGCATAGATGTCTGGCTGTGGTTTGTTTCTTGCCTCTTCTAGGTTTATTTACAGTAGGGGGAATGCTGGGTCATATGGTAGCTCAATTTCCATCTGTTTTATATATCACCATATAGTTTTCCAAAGTGGCTGTTCTTATCTACAAATCCATGAGCAGTGGATGAGAGCTCTTATCTCACCACAGCCCTTCCAAAACTTGTTGCTTTCTGATATTTTTTAATGTTTGAGGGTGTTAGATGGTATCTCATTGTTGTTTTAATTTGCACTTTTATATGACCAATGTTCATGAACGTTTTCTCATGTTTATTGGCCATTCAGATTCTGCCCTTGTGCTACTTCTTTTCAGGTTGTTTGTTCACCTCCTTAGTGGGCAATTAGCTTTTTCTTTTTCAGAAGTTATCAGAATATCATAGATTTCAGCAATAAGGCCTTTGTCTGATCTGTTATTGCTAAAGATGCTTTCCCAGGCTGTGGGCTTTCTTATTACTCTCTTGGTGAATTCATTCAAGGTACACAGATGTATTATCTTCAGTATATCCCACTTGTCAAGACAATTTATTTCTTAATGAATTAACTATGATATGTGAGGGAAAGATGAACTTAGAATGATTTCATAGTTTTTAGGCCAAGCAAACAGAGTAGGGCTTACATCGGCTGACATAGAAAACTACCAGAAGCATACACTTTTTGGGAAGAGAAAGATAGGGAATTGAGTTTTGGAATGTTGAAGTAGATTAATTTATTCATTTCTTTATTCCACAATCATTTACTGAATGTACACTGTTTGCCAAATATTGAAGCAGTTATTACTCAACAATTCCCCACCATCAAGTTGATTCTAACTCACATTGACTTTATAGAACAGGGTAGACTTGACACTATAGGTTTCTAAGACTGCACATCCTCATTGGAGTAAGTCTCATTTTTCTCCCGTGAAGTGACTGGAGGTTTTGAACTACTGTTTATCTTGTGGCTAGCAGCCTAATGGGTAAACCATTTTGTTATTGGGACATAGTCACTACCTGACAGTCATCACAAGGCACCAGAAGTCAGTGAGTGACCTTGATTTGAAACAACTCCCAGCCTAGTGAAGAGAGTAGACATGTACACAAATAACTACCAAGCAATGTCATAAGCATTATAAGGACAGTGTGCACCAAATGAAATGGAAATATAGTAGAGACTTTCTTGAGAAACAGATGTCCTGAAAAATGATTTGATTTTTCAAAATTCATCATCTAAAGTGATTTTAAGAGGGACACCATTGATGGGGGAAGGGGAGTTCCTGATTAAAAATTTGGTCTATATGAAGCAACAAAAATGTTCATAGACTGCAAAAATAGTATTATAATATATTTATTTAATTCTAAAACACTGCAGGACACTGAACAAATTTTTAAAAAGCGGGATGTCTGGTCACCTTATCATATACAGCACAGCTGGGACATGAGTACTGATTTTCTGACTTTTTAAGTGTAGAAAACTGTCTTATATTTATGTAATTTTTGTCCTAACAGAAAGCCAATCTCTTTCTTACTGTTTGAGGCAGAGCATCCATGGGCACCAAGAACAACGTGACAGAGTTTGTTTTATTTGGGCTTTTCCAAAGCAGAGAAATGCAACATGCTTGCTTTGTAATCTTCTCCCTCTTTCATGTGTTCACCGTCCTGGGAAACCTTCTGGTCATCGTCACCATCAATGCCAGCAAGACACTGAATGCGCCCATGTATTTCTTCCTCAGCCACCTGTCTTTTGCGGACATGTGCTACCCATCTGCTACCACACCCAAGATGATAGCAGACACCTTTGTGGAGCACAAAACCATCTCCTTCAATAGCTGCATGACTCAGCTGTTTTCTGCCCACTTCTTTGGTGGCACTGAGATCTTCCTCCTGACAGCCATGGCCTATGACCGCTATGTGGCCATCTGTAGGCCTTTGCATTATACAACCATCATGGATCGGAGGAAGTGTAGTCTATTGGCAGGGGCCTCATGGGTAGCTGGCTTCTTGCATTCTATCTTGCAGACCCTCCTCACCGTCCAGCTGCCATTTTGTGGACCCAATGAGATTGACAACTTTTTCTGTGATGTTCACCCCCTGCTGAAGCTTGCCTGTGCAGACACCTATGTGGTGGGGCTCATTGTGGTGGCCAACAGTGGCATGATCTCTTTAGTGTCCTTCTTCATTCTCATCATCTCCTATGTGGTCATCTTACTAAACCTGAGAACCAGGTCATCTGAGGGTCGGCGCAAGGCTCTGTCCACCTGTGGCTCACATATCATCACTGTCCTCTTGGTCCTTGTGCCCCCCATGTTCATGTACATTCGTCCTTCCACCACCTTGGCTGCTGACAAACTTGTCATCCTCTTCAACATTGTGATGCCACCCTTGTTGAACCCTCTGATCTATACCTTGAGGAACAACGAAGTGAAGAATGCCATGAGGAAACTGGTTAGGATCCAGAGGAACTCGGAGAAGAAGTGACACTCCTGGCAATTTCCATTTACCCAGATGCTTCATATTGGGGAGCATCTGACACTGGCCTCACATGGCTTGTTTGATACGTATGATGGAAACTTCTCTCCTGCTTTTTTCATAACAGTAACCATCTGACATATTCATTCAATTCTTCATTTATCAAGTATGTTTTGACTATCAACAACGAGGGGGTGTTAGAGCTATCAGTACATGTATGACGTACTCTCTATCCAACAGGCTCTTAATGTATATCACAGGAATTTTGCCCTTGCTCCCTCATTTAGGAAAACCTGTAAGATTGTGTGAATGAGAGAATCTCTTGGAAGTCCAGGAATCTCCTCTATATGATGAACAATTATATGAATTTCCCACTATATTGCATGGGATAATGTCTTATATTCCCAAAGGAGAGAATACCTTAATACAACTATATTAAGTGAGATGATACCTTACGATGTCTAAAACAATGCTCGATGAAGTTCAATCTCTGTTAGGATTTTCAAGGTGCTTTATTCTTACGTAGCTTTGCACTTCATGGTCCATCAGGCAGATGGATAAAGGACTCACTCAGAGTCACACAGCAAGTGAGCTGAATGCAGGCTTTTTTTAGCTGCTTTCAGAAGGTTTCCCATGTTGAAGCATGATTTCAGACTGTGGATTTCAGACTGAACTGGCTTTGGAGGCACCAGGGATGAATGGCAGCCTGGAATGTTGGGAACCAGGCAAGGAAAGCAGTCACTGGAATGTCTGGAGATCTCTGCTCTTAGGAATTTCCTTTGTTTTGGTTGTGAGATGATCTAAGTTGGTCCTGGATGGAAGTAGAAGAGATAGTTTAGACATTTAGTTTACAATTCATGGGCCATTTATCCTTTTGGAGTTTTAATTTCCACATATGCACATGGAGACAGTAACAATTTCTGACTGTACCCATTTCCCCTTATGTACCAGACCTTTTCTCAGTGTCCCATGCTGATTAGATTGACTCATTTACTCTGCAAATGTTTACTGAGCATCTGCCATGACTAGTTATTGTTTTCAGGGTGGGGAACAAAAGCAGAAAGTATCCATCATTACAAACAAGGGGGAATACAGATTGGGGACTCAAAGCCCATCGGTAGGTGAAACAACATCCTCTTATAGAAGGGTCACAGGGAGAAGATGAACCAGTCAAGGTACAGTGTAGCAAAAATGAAATGCTACTTTCTTCTAGTTCTTAAATGCCCCTCCTCCCCTTGCAACTGTACCTTACAAATCCAGCTGGACCAGAGGATGTACACTGGTATGTATAAGAGCCAGAAACATGGGAAATTCTGGACAGACGATCCCTTCAGGAGCAGTGGTGAGAGTGGTGATACAGGGATGGTGGAGGGAAGGTGGAATTGAAAGGGGGAACCAATTGCAGGGATCGACATATAAACTCCACCCTGGGGTACAGACAACAGGGAAGTGGCTGAAGGGACAGATTGGACAGTGTAAGATACAATAAAATAATAGCAATTTGTAAATTGTCAAGAGTTCATGAGGGAGGGGGAGTGGGGAGTGAGGGGAAATATGATGAGCTGATACCAAGGGCTTAAGCAGAAGGAGGATGTTTTGAGAATGATGCTGGCAACAAATGTGCAAGTGTGGTTTGCATACAATAGATGTATGGATTGTGACAAGAGTTGTATGAGCCCCCAATAAAATGTTTTTTTTTTTAAACTGTGGTAAATACATACAATGGAGTACAGAACATCACTGAAAAATCTGTGATGAATGTATAAAACATTTTGCTGCATGGGAAGAACTGGAAGAAATTATGCTAAGTGAAGTAAGCCAAGCACAAAAGTGACAGGTGCAACATCAGTCTGTCGAGGTAAGCATAAAAAAATGTAAAATTGGCATAGGGAAAAAGCTTGTGTGTACAAAAATTCCTGGCGTGAGTCCTAGGAAGTATGGCAGGGGCCAGAACAATCCAGGGCTACATATGGTAGCCCACTCTAAAGGGTGATGTCGGGGGAAAGAAAGCAATGTGAGGTGGGGGAACACATCACTAACCCATTCAAGGGGAGCGTATTGGTTATATCTCCACAGGGAAAGAGGGACCAAACTTAAGCCTGGTGTTCCAAGATGTGAACGCAGGGTGATGGCATGTAGTGGCAAGCCAGTGGAGGTGTCTGAGGACCCACCCCCAATCCCAATTATCTGGACAGCTGCCCCTCCCCTCAGAGGAATTTCATTTAGAGGACAGCACCGAGATGGAGTTCGGGGAAAGGGCTAGGTCTGACCAGCGCACACAAGAGTAAATGCCGGGGGGAGGAAGAGAGAGTGGAGAGCATCCTGGCCCACCAACCTTTGAGGCCAGTATCCACACTCAGAACAGCCAGTGCACAGAGAGGACCATGTGGCTGGCCCCACAATGAGACACAATGCCCCTCCGTGACCCACGATCCTATGGGGCACAACACTGGAGACACAAGGTTGGGATTGCACCTGGTCTGACCCCACCACACTGATGCAAAACACTAAGGGTGTGTAGCAGAGAACTGGGTGGGGGTGTGGGGTTTGGAGGGAGGGGCAGGGTATGGAGGTCCAGAGAGAGTGCTAAGGATAGACTTTGGGGCCAGGGCATGGCACCCCATCGGACTCAACAGGAGGCCACTTCTAGAGGTCAAAAAACAGACCATGAACTATTTGCAATTTTTCTTTTTTTATTATTACTTTTCTTTCTTTTTTTTTTTTTTACTTATTTATATTTTGTTCTGGACATTGAATTTTTTGTTGTTGTCATCATTTATTTCTTTTGTTCCTTCCTTTTGCTATTTTTTGTTTTTTTTGGTGCTCAATTATTATATTTGCAAGTCTATCTAGATAAGATAACCTAGATGAACAGTCTGGGGGAGAAAACAATGGAACTGATGGTTCTGGGAGGACAAGGAAGAGGAGGAGGTGGGGGAAAGTAGGTGGTGCTGACCAAGCCAGGGGCAAGGAAACAACAAGTGATCCAAGAATCAGTGGCCAGGTAAGTGTGAGAGGCCTGGTAGGGATTGATCAAGAGTAATGTAATTGAGAGAAATTACTGAAAATCAAATGGAGGCTGAACATGATAGTGGGACAAGAGGAAGGTTAAAGTAAATAGAGGAAAGAAATAGGAGGTAAAAGGAATTTATAGAGGTTTAAATACAGGCATGTATATAGGTAAATATTTTTTAACATGACGATGGGGAAAGAGATGTGTGTATGTATAGGGTTAATATTAAGGCAGCAGATAGACATTGGACTTTCACTCAAACACTTCCTCAGTGCAATAACACTTTGTCCTGTTAAATTAGCATTTCATGATCCTCACCTTTTGGACATGATAGCTGAAGACAAATGAGTGCATAAATAAATGTGGTGAAGAAAGCTGATGGTGCCCGGCTATCAGAAGATATAGTGTTCAATGTCTTAAAGACTTGAAGATAAACAAGGGGGCATTTAGTTGAGAAGCAATAAAGCACACATGGAAGAAGCACACCAGGCTGTGTGACCACAAGGTGTTGAAGTGATGAGGTATCAGACCTCAAAAAACTAAAACTTATATTGTTATAAATGAGGGGTAGTACAGATTGGGGATCCAAAGCCCATTGATAGGTGAAGTGGCATCTCCTTACAGAAGGGTCATGGGGAGGAGACAAGCCAGTCAGACTGCAGTGTAACAGTGATGAAGCATAAAACTTTCCTCTAGTTCTTTTTTTTTTTGTTTTTTTTGTTTATTTGGGCATCACTGCCCTCAGGTGGTGGGAGTAGGAGGCCCAGCCTTTGCTCCGTGGAGATGGAATTGAACCTCCATCCCAGTGGGCCGCAGTCCTGTGCACAACCACTATGCCACCGGGGCTCAGCCCTTTCCTCTAGTTCTTAAATGTTTCCTCCACCTCAATATCGTGATCTCAATTCTACCTTACAAATCCCGCTAGACCAGAGGATGTACACTGGTACAGATAGGAACCAGAAACATGGAGAATCCAGGACAGTTGATCCATTTAGGACCAGTGGTGAGAGTGGTGACATCAGGAAGGTGGAGGGAAGGTAGGGTAGAAAGGGGGAACCCATTATAAAGAGCTACATATAACTTCCTCCCTGGGGTATGAACAACAGGGAAGTGGGTGAAGGGAGACATTGAACAGTGTATGATATGAAAAATAATAATAATTTATAAATTATCAAGGGTTCATCAGGGAGGGGGGAGCAGGGAGAGAGGGGAAAAATAAAGAGTTAATACCAAGGGCTTATGTAGAAAGCAAATGTTTTGAGAATGATGATTGCAACAAAGGTACAAACGTGCTTTGCATACAATGGATGTATTTATGGATTGTGATAAGAGTTGTATACACCCCCAATAAAATGTTTTTAAAAAAATTTACCATGGCAGTTGCATGCGACAAATGGGTTGCCAGTTTGACACCCCTGATTTTGAGAAACATTATTCATGGAAATAAAAGCTGTACTACAAGATTCCCTGCCAGGCTATTTGTTCCTCGGGACTGTAGTTAATGGTCACCATCATTTTACTCTTTTAACAGACCACCACAACTTTACTTAGGGATATTTCATCTGAGAAAACTCCAAACTCTCGAGTTGGTTGAATGTTCAGTGGAGCAGTATTGCATCACAGAATAAATAAATAAATATAGAATGTTGTAATCAACATCTGTTCTACCAATTTAAAGCACAATGATTTACAAAGGTGTTAGTGGGTGTGGAAATCCTTTGCAAAATCTGATGTACGAATAAGAATTAGAATGAACTTTTTTGACTAGTTATAGCTGGCTTTAGGCTGTCTCTAGACGAGCGGTTCTCAAACTGTGGGTCACAACCCTTTTGAGGGTCAAACGACACTTTCACATTGGTCGCATAAGACCATTAGCACATATTCCTGATGGTATTAGGCAGGGGTCCTCAAATGTTTTAAATAGGGAGCCAGTTCACAGTCCCTCAGATCATTGGAGGGCTAGACTATAGTTTTTTTTAAAAAGTTATGAAAAAAAATTCCTATGCACGCTGCACATATCTTATTTTGATGTCAAAACACAAAATGGGAACAAATACAATATTCAAAACAAAGAAAAATAAAGTTAAATCAACAAATCAGTATTTCAATGGGAACTATGGGCCTGCGTTTGGCTAATGATATAGTCAACGTCTGGTTCCATATTTGTCACTGCTAGTCGTAACAAGTGATGCAAGTGTGTATCAGTTAGTCTAGAATTGGTTGGAGATTTCAGATGTTTCATTCTGGGAAAAGTCTTTTCATAGACATAAGTGCTGCCATAGATGGTTGCCATTTTTGAGTGCAGGGTTCCTGAGATTAGGCTATGTCTCAGATGGGAGAGATGCATAGGAATTAAGAAGGCTTCTTGACTTGAATGCCTCTCTCAGAGAGTCACAATTCTGCAGTTCAACCAGTTCCATTGGGTAAATTGTATCCACATTTTCAATGTCAAAATGGATTACAAAAAAGCTGTATGTCCTGTTCATGGAGATGAAGCTTTTAAAATCTAAATTGGAACTCCTTTTGCAACTTTTCCAGTGAATCCATCAAGTTTTGTTTGGGAATGCAACCAATGGTTTTTCTGCTAACCGATTTTGAGCTGTGGGGGGATGGCAGAAATTTTCCCCCTTCACTTGTTTGATGAGGGGGCCTAATTTTACTTCAAATGCTTTCACATGTGATTGCATATCACAGACGAGTTTCCCCTTTCCTTGAAGTTGCACATGGAAACTGTTGAGTACCTCTGTTACATCTGTCAGAAAGGCAAGGTGCCATTTTCATTCTGCATCATCGAGGTCTTATACTTCTTTGTTTTTTGAAAGCAGAAAAGCTGTAACCTATGGAAGTAAGTTTTAGAAATGTTTCAAAACTCTCCCATGACTCAGTCAACAGACTTTTGTGTGGTATAGAACATTTTCATCAGCATCATTTAGCTCAGACAGACATTCTTGAAATTGTCTGTGGTTTAGTACATTAGCTCTAATGAAGTTAACAAAAGAAACCACAATTTCATGAGTCCCACATCAATATCCCACACAGTGCTTGTTGGTGAATGAGGCAGTGTATGGCTGTTGGATGAGAATGATTATTTTTGTCCATCTCTTGGTTAATGCAAGCAATTACTCCTTTCTTAGCCCTCATCATGGTAGGAGCACCATGAATTGTCATACTGGCTAGTTTAGCTCAGTCCAGATTCAAACCATTCATAGTTTGGCAAACCTTTTCATAGATATCCTCTACTGTAGTTGTTTCCTTTATGCCTTGCAGTGCAGCAAGCTCTTCTGTGACTTCTAAATAGTCATTTGTCCCACGAATAAAAATTAAAAGTTGTGCAGAATCACAAACATCATTACTTTTGTCGAGTGCCAAGGAAAAATAGAAAAGTTTTTTGTGGAGTTTTGCAAATGCTGAAGCAAATTGTCTCCCATTTCTTCAATTCTTCATGTAATTGTAGGTCCTGTAAGACTCACTGTACTAAATGTGGCCTTCTCTGGACACATCTCTTTGGCAACAGAAAGAAGGCTTTCTTTAACAATTTCCCCCTCCATGAATGGTCTGCCAGTGCACACTCTTACCTTGAAAACTTGCTCACAGTGATGAAATAGTTAGCTGCTTCTGCTTCACAAAATTATTTTGCTGAGTTTCAATGTATAATATTTTATCTTTTATCACCTCTCTGACTAATCATATTTATCTTTATGTTGAGTCTGATAGTGTCCATGCAAATTGCATTCTTTTTATTTTTAAAACATTTTAAAGCCTGATTTGACTTTTTTTTTTTTTTTAGCATCACTGCCCTGGTGGAAGTAGGAAGCCCAGTCTTGCTCCTGGAGAGCAGCTGCAGGATTTGAACTGTCAACCCTGTGGGCTGCAGTCCCACACACAAGCACTGCACCACTAGGGCTCAGCACAAATTGCATTCTTTGAACACTGAACATGGTGCGCTTTCCTTGTACTGCATGAAAAAGCAATCATAAGCCCACTGTTCTTTGAATATCCTACACTCCGAGTGAATTTTCCTCTTTCTTAATATCATTTTTTTCCAGGGATTTCAAATTGCTATTATATCTATCATCTATTTATATCTATCATCTATCTATCTATCTATCTATCTATCTATCTATCTATCTATCTATCTATCTATCTATCTACAAAAACAATATACCAGTAATAACTTTGCCCACACATAAACATATCGACTGCACTGCCCATCAATGTGTCCATCAATGCAGCCTTGTCAGCTCACATGATTTTAGCCTCACCAGCACCCATATTGGTGGAACTGGTTTTACCTCAGACTCACACTGGTGCATTGTGGGAACTGGCATGATTACAGAGCTGGTTCCTCCACCACCTTACCAGTTCATACTACCCTGTGTGAACTGCACTGCGATCTGTGAACTCACACAGGAATCTGTTCCCATGTGTGAGAAGACTCAAGCAATCAGCTTCCACTGCAGGAAAAAAGAAGGTGTGTATGCCTTTTTTCTTCTGAATCTAATGTGAGTTCAGCCATGCAAGCATATGGCTGTCTGCAGAGCCAGATTAAGTTCCCATGGGGTCCAGGCAGATTACCTGTTTGGGGGCCCAATATGATAACACTGGGCACTGACTATTTGTGATAACACTGACTGCTGACAATTTGCGTTAATACTGAACGCTGACCACTGAATTATCACTGAGAACTTAAACAGTGATCATTACCACTGAGCACTGACCATTTGCATTAACTCTGGGCACTGACAATCTGCATTAGCACTGAGCGTTATTTGCGTTATCACTGTGATGCAACCCTCAAATCACCCCTAACCAACTTAAAAAAAGGCTCTTCTAACTTCAAAAAGGGCGACCCTATCTGCAAAAACCAAAAATAAACAAACAAAAAACCCCAAACAAACCCACAACGACATAAAAACCCTCTTAACTTAAAAAAAAATCTTAACGTTCTTACCTCGGTTCTCAGGCAGCAGCAGGCTCTGCACAAGCAAGCTCGTGACTGGTCAGATCACACTCAAGACTGAGAGGAGTTGTTGAGAGACAGACAGGAGGGGAGTCAGAGAAAGCGGTACACATTCCGCACATGCGCAGTGCGGGCCTGGGAGGAGTAGACTGCTAAGCAGAACAGGCAGCTGCCGTGAAAACACACGGTGGGCTGAATAAATGCCCTCAGCGGCTGCATGTGTTCTGCCCTTTATAGTTTGAGGACCTCTGGCCTTAGGAACCAAGATTCTTCTATTCATTTCCAAGCAGGTCTGCCCACATACAAATATGCCCATGTACGAGTTCCTGGCTTGAAGACTGCTACCCATGCTACACCATGTTTCAAGACAAAATTTCATTTTGTTGTAATTAGAAATAAATATTTCACAATATAATTACATATTGCTTTTCAATTTGTAACAATGAAAATACATCCTGCATATCAGATAGTTATATTACAACTCATAACTAACAAAATTACAGTTATGAAGTAGCAATGAAAATAATTGTATGATTCGGAGTCACCACAACACAAGGTGTATTAAAGGGTCGAGGCATTAAGAAGCTTGCAAACTACTGCTCTAGATTATATTGTTGGGAGTGCTGATAAGATCTACTCAATTGATTATTCTATGATAGCAAGAGCCATGACTTTTTACCTCTCTTTCTTTTTTTCAAGTGGCAAAGGTTATAGCATATCAGTATAAATACAAAAATACCATATGGGGTGAAAGGAAGAAGGTCCACATCAACATTCAAGAAGCCAGGAAGGAATTCCTGTCTTAGAACATCTAAGAGATACTTGCACCCAGAACAAAATCAGGTCATGCCTATCGGGAGGTCAATGGACCAAGTACAGAGTTCAATCTAGTCTAATCAGGATTACAATGGCCTCTGCCTGTGTTCTGAATTCCTGCCTGTGGCCAGAATGGATCTATCAGTGGCTCAGTCCGACTTGATATTCAGCAGGCGAGCTTTTGGCTTTCGCTGTCCTCCCTAGTCTTCTACAATTGTGTTTGTGTAATATTAATTGAGTCTTTTCTCTTTGCCATATTCTAATTTTGTAATTGAGGTCTTTGGATCATACACACGGGTGTGCTTCTGTATGGACCTAGTTGACGTCTCACTTAGACGGCTGCTTGTTTAATTACAGACAAGCCTTTAAGACTCCAGGCACTATTCTAATGGATAGTAGGCACCATCTACTCTCTCTGCCACACTGTTTTTTTTTGTTTTGTTTTTTTTGCTGTAGCACCCTTATCTTCAGTGACCATTTCATGAAGGTGAGTATCCTTATCATCAAACCCTGCTGTGTGCAATGTTCAGCTCACAGGTACTCAGTTTCCCTGATTGAGGGTGGGCAGATGTCCAGAGAAGTGAAGAAACTTTGATGAGGCTGTTGATTTCCTGAGATGGATCTTTGATCTTGATTTCAACATTTTCTCCACCTTCTTAATAACTTCCCTGGCCTGCTATTTTCTTCTTTTTAAAATGAGAGGTTGGATGTGTATATTTTCCGAATTGTCTAAACCACATTTGTATTCCATAATTTCAAGGAATATATAACAGGTTGCCTATGGTTTCATTTGCCTTATAAAGATTCCTGTAGACACAGTGGGTTAATGGTGGACTGTTAGCTGCAAAGCGCATGGTTTGAGGCCAGGGTTTGTGCTGGAGAGATGAGATTATAGCCCCCCCAAACCCTATGGAGCAGTTCAACTCTAGCTTATGGGATAACTCTTCGTTGGAATGGACTAGACATGTGTAGCGTATACATCCTCTGGCTAGTCAATGATGGATGGGAGGTAAAAACAGTCAAATGCCTGAGTCAGCCTAGAATCAGGGACCACTGTAAGGGTAGCCTGCTAAGATTCCAGAGGGAGGATGATGGGAAAGTCAAAAGAAGAGATGGGTCATTGGATGCTCTGAAGAAAGAGGTTGGGATAAAGGAAAACTTTTATGATACCACGGGCTCCAGCAGGAAGAAAATGTTTGGGAAATGATGATGTGTACTGTATAATTGATGTATGGATAGTTATAAGTGCTGTTAGAGCCCTGTGGTATTAACATATTATGGTGTCAATTTGGGACTCCAGAGGACTAATTGTGAAGCGGTGGAGTCTAGTCTGTCAATTGGGTCATAGTCAATGAGGCCTCTGTGTGGGCATGGCCTTTCCCGGAGGATTCTGGGAACTCTGATAATTCCTCCCTAAAGGCAGGACACATTATCTCTCTTACTCCCTTAGAGACACTCTGCTGAGAAGGCACATGGCACTAAGGTCAGAGACCCCTGTGTCCTGGAAACTGGAGAAGCCAAGTGGAGACTCCTGCCAGCACTGAGATATTTCTACTGCCGCTAGATCCACAGACTTCGTAACCACTGGCCTGTGATTTTCCCGCTTTCAGCATCATTGCATGTGCTTTGTGAGTCTGAAGAAGACTTTATAGATTGGTATTGGACCTATGGGTTAATTTCAGCCTTCTGGACTTGATCTGGACAGGGCTGGGATATTTTCTCACCATTCAATGGCTCTTGTATATAAAACTCTTTCTTATACACATATCAGTTTCCATAAATTTGTTTCTCTAGTTTACCTATGCTAACATAAGCCCCCAATATAATAATCTATTAACACAAAAACCTTTTAGAACAGACTGTATATACTCATGTATAAACTGAGATTTTCAGCACATTTTTGCATTCAGTTTTTGTGGTAAAATTAGGTTCCTCAGCTGATATTTAGGTTGGCTTAAACTGAAGTATATACGGTAATTGACATCATGCCTTTCAACATTCTAAGAATGATAGCAGAATTCAACTTAGGGATAGTGTTGTTGTTAGGTGCAATTGAGTTCATTCTGACCCACAGCCATTCTATGTACAACAGAACAAAACTCTACTGGGTCCTGCCCCATCCTCACAATGTTTACTATGAGTGAGCCCACACTTACAGCCACTGGCAACTCAGCATGTCAGGGACCTTCTTCTTTTTCACAGCCTCTCTATTTTACCAAGCATGATATCTGCTGATAACATGTCCAAAGTAAAATTTTGAGTTTAGCGAGAGTACTTCTATCAGGAAAATATTTTTGCAATCTTTTGATGTCTACAGCTCATATAATCCAGTCAAGGGTAGTTACACTGAATGGAATGAAGGAAAGAATGGCAGCTGCTTGGAGAAGAGATGATAGAGTGAGATGATAGAGTCAGATGGTCAAGGGAGAGTAACATTGTGGAGGGGAATAATTTTCTGTGGGATCTAAATTGGGAAGTTGAGCTGTTTATGGTATTTAGGTAGTAGCATAGAATGGAACGTTGGAAGGTTGGAACACGTGGGCCCTCAAGTCCATCATTTGCAACAAAGTTTGTCCTCTACTCTACATATCATGTCCTGGCCCCAAGCCCATACAGCTGAGTTGGTGGCCTTTGAGACAGGGTCTCACAGGACTATGATATTTAAGTTACTGGCCAAGTGCCAGCCTCTTCTTGTTTATTGGGAGGAAGGAGTTGGTTTCTTTCAGGAGCTGACTCTCTGGCTTTAGATATTCAGGGAAGATACTTTTAACTTCTGCCAGTTTTCAGGCAAGAAGGACAATGGGATTCTGGTTCTCCCCCTCTGGCTGGGGCATATATCTCCTGAGGGTGCTAGGGCTGGGTTCATCCAGTGGGCAGAATAGTTCTCTTTCCTTCACATTCCTCATTCTCACTCCGCAGAACTAGCAAGGTGGACTGTAGGATTCAGAGTGGGTATCGGTGTGGTACCTGCTATAGTGCTGGCAACCTGGCTAGAACCCACAAATTACAACATGCACTTAAGAAATTTCCAAAGAAGACTGTGAAACGACATAATTCAAGGCATTTGAATTGACTGTCTAGGTAAGTTTTTTTCCTTGCTGATATTGTTGACATTAATTTGAACTTTATTAGTAAAATAACGGTTTCACTCAGCACAGTGACTCGAAATTTATTCTCCCTTTTGTTGAAGTCTGATTAATATCTAAAATTCTTTTTTATACTTGACATCATAGTTTGAATTGAGGGAAAAAAGATACACTGTGCTGATACTAACACATAATGAATATTTTTTTTTCCTTGAGATTTTTAAGGGTCCACAATCTGTTATTGCATTTACTCATCTGATCTTCCCAACTCCCTTCTGAGACAGACAAAGTATTAAGATCATCTCTGTTTTTCAAAAGTCAAGAATGAGGCTCAAAGTGGCTCTGTGGAGGGACTGAAATTCCCATGCTTTGATAGCCATTTTGGAATCTCAGGGTCGAATGGTGGCAAGATCACACCTTCAGATCCAGAGACGGAATGTTCCAATGCACTTTATCAAGGCTCCTAGCCATTAGCAATTGGACTTCAAGGATTGTGAAATACTTCTGTACCCTAGTTATGCCATCACCCCTGCCACCAATTTCCATGATGATTCTCACTCACAACTCTCCCACGTGTGCCAGAGCACAGCTGTGCTCCATTGATCGCAGTGACTGACTTCTCATCCCCTCTCGCAAGAAAAAGAAACCTTCGTGGTTAATATACTTAATTTGTGATCAC
The DNA here is from genome assembly GCA_004026705.1 of Nesogale talazaci. NCBI lineage: Eukaryota > Metazoa > Chordata > Mammalia > Afrosoricida > Tenrecidae > Nesogale > Nesogale talazaci. The sequence continues at coordinate 29,218 of PVJH01011823.1, read as the reverse complement.
AAACATTACTTTCCTTAATGTCAAAAATAGGAAGTAATGACAGGGGGTCCTCTGCAGCCCATAAATGGATGAACTCTCTTAGTTTTTGACTCCAGATTCCGATGATTGTGGGAAATTTTCAGGTTAGAGAGGAAATTATGAATGTATAGCGTTTTCTCACTGCATTTTTTTTCACCCCACAGGAACTCTTTTTAATCTCAAATAGGTACTTAGCCATGCACCAATCAAAAGAGACAGACGTGGACTAATGATAGAGGAGGGTGGAGAGATGGCATATTAAGAATCCAGGTGGTTGTGTAAGTGTGCCATGTTAGCCCATAATAAAAATTCTGGTGAGAAGCTATAGATCTCTTTAGATTCAGCCATTGTAAATTTTTCATACATTCTGATTTAAGCTTTATTTATTCAACAAATGCTCACTGGACACTGCTTGAGATCTGTTTGGAAAAAGAGATATTGAATTTGGGATTAGTGCTTCCAAGATACTCCCAGTATGGAGTGGAGGGAGAACAAAAGAATGTGGAGGGCAAAGTGTGGTAGTGAAGAAATCTGGGTGTAGAAATACATCGCCAGACCTTGTGATCTAGCCTGGTGGAGAGGACTTCCATGTGGAGGAGACATTTGAGCCTGGATTTGATGGAGGTGTATCAGTATGACAATCTTTTGATTAGCAGTCTGTCAAATTAGCTGTTTGCACCACCCCAGGACTCCATTGTGATAATACCTCTGCCTCAGAGAAGATTCCCATTCACAGTGAACCTGTCTCTGAGACTATAAATCTTTATAGGAGGATATTTCTCTCTTAGCGGTCTTGCTGGCTGTGAACCACTGAGCCTGCATTTAGTAGCCAAATGCCTAACCCGCAGTGCCAGCAGGGCTCCTTGAGGATACGTAATTAGCCCACACTACTGTGCTTGAGATATTGTTCTAAAGTGGCCTCAAGTCCAACTATGTACTCTACGTTTGCATTTGCTCTGCAAAAATGCTTCTGATATGTGGGGGATTTTCACCCCTCTTTCTTTCAGATCTGCTCTCTTCTGCCTTCTCAGCATCTCCTTTCTTTTCTCATTCACCCACCCTCTGATTATACACTTGTGAAACGATTTTCAACATGTTTCAGTAGAGAGGTTTCAGCTGTTTTCTGTCAACTCATCCTCTTGAGTTCATATAGTGCATGATACAGCACTATCATTTTGAAACTTGGTCTTTTGAATGAGAAAAGTCATGTCTTCATTCTAGTGTTTAGATTTATTGATTTTTCTTATGGTGTATGTAGATAAGTGAATTTTAAGAAATTCATGGAACAGTGGAATAAAAAGACAACAGAAAAATTTCCATAAGTATTTTGAAGTCCATCCTATGTAAGGAGTCCTCATGGCACAGTGGTTGAGTGCTTCTTTGGTAACTAAGTGATTGGTGCTTCAAAGTCATTCAGGGGCTCGAGAGGGGAAAAAAAATGATCTTCTGCCTGTACAGATTACAGCCAAGAGAACACTATGGTGCAGTTCAGTTCAGTCATGCAGGGTAGTTTTGAGTTGAAGTTGCTGTCTCACACATTGTTGAATATGGTTTTTCACAACAAATGTTATTAGGTCTTTTGAGTGAGTTTCCACTGTCAAAGACTATGATTAGAGTTTCTACTCAAATTATTCTTTAAACTAACATCTTATTGTGAGTTGGGTGAAGGTAAAAAGAACAAATCAACCTGTTATTCAACAATCGATATACTTGGGTTTCATGTCATTGATCGCAATTCCTATATTATAACATCACTGATGTCACTTCTTCCCTATTTCTATTCCTCTTTCTTTCTTTTTTTTTTTTTTTTTGGCATCACTGCTCTCTGGTGGTGGGAGTAGGAGGCCCAGCCCCACTGCTGGAATTGAACCTCCGTCCCAGTGGGCTGCAGTCCCGCGCACAACCACTACGCCACCGGGGCTCAGCCCTCTATTCCTCTTTCTTCATGGCCCTTCTAACTTTGGCCTCGGGCAAATGCTGTTTGTTGTTCTCTAATACTTGATTGCTCTTAGGAATGAGTATATGCTTACTGTTGTTTCCCCCCTCAGAGATCAGTCTATTTTTAGACTGGAAACTGGGCTGCAATCGTGAACTTAGTTCCAGGCCTGACACACGATTATAGGTCATAGTTTTAGATATTCCACCAGTCTCCATATGACTAGTAAGCCCTGTATTCTAAAATATACATCCAGGGCGGAGGCTAAGTAGATCCTTATAATAGGTTCCCTCTTTGGACCCCACATTTCCACCCTCCCAGTATTACTACTCTCACCCCTGGTCCTGATTTCCCTATGTTTCCAGTTTCTACCTGTACCAGTGTCCATCCTCTAGTATAGCCAGATTTGTAAAATAGAACTGGGGTCTTGATAGGTGGGTGGGTGGGAGGAAACATTGAAAAACTGCAGGAAAGTTGTATGTTTCATCATTGCTACACGACACACTGACTGGTTCGTCTCTTCCCTGAAACCCTTCTGTAAGGGTATGTTCTGATAGGCTTTGGGTTCCCAATCTATAAATAACAACAAACATATGTACAGGGATACGTAACAAAACATTTGACATTTCACTAATCTTTGCATGTATAGTTCAGTGACATTTATTATGCTCATGTTGCTGCTCATCACTATTACCTATTCCCAAATTATATAACCACATTAATAGAAATATAACATCCTTCCTTTTACTGTCACCCAATAAGTTTGGATTCTATACACTTGCCTATTCAATATATTTCATATAAGTGGGATAATGCAATATTTGTGCTTTGAGACTATTGATCATAAAGTATTCTAATAATAGAAAAATTTCTGATGGAGCAAAAGCTTTGAAATAACCTAAATATTTAAAAAAGCTTTGTAGTCCATGAATAAATCATATCAAAAATGAAGTTTTGAAGACTGCAAACAACAGGGAAGCAATGTGGAAATTCTTATGACATGATGGTATGTAAAATTCAGAATACAATATTGCATGCGATAACTATGATGATCACATATTATATTTCTGTTGACAATGAACTAGAAATAAACACTGAAAAAATGGTGTTTTTTTTTAATTTGAGTTAGTAACAAAATTCTCTTGGCTTTCTAGATCACTTTCGTTATACCTGAATTCTTGCTGCAGCCCAGAAACCATGGAGAGTCCAAGAAACATCACTGAATTTTTTATGCTGGGACTCTCCCAAAATCCTAAGGTGCAAAGGATTTTGTTTGTGGTCTTTATGATAGTCTACCTGGTCTCTGTTGGAGGCAACCTACTTATCATGATCACCATTGTCTTCAGCTCCACGCTGGGCTCCCCTATGTACTTTTTCCTGGCATATTTGTCCTTGATTGATACTTGCTATTCCACGAGCATGACTCCTAAACTGATTGCAGATTCCATGTATGAAGGGAGAACCCTCTCCTTTGAAGGCTGTCTGGCTCAATTATTTGTAACCCATTTATTGGGAGGAAGTGAAATCATTCTGCTTACAGTAATGGCTTTTGACAGATACGTGGCCATATGTAAGCCCCTGCACTACACAACCATCATGACCAGGCATCTGTGTGGTTTGCTTGTTGGGATAGCCTGGTTCGGGGGCTTTCTGCATTCAGTGGTTCAGCTCTTCCTTGTCCTTCAGTTGCCTTTCTGTGGACCCAATGTGATCAATCACTTTGTCTGTGACTTATACCCCTTGTTGGAACTCGCCTGCACCAACACACATGTCATCGGGCTGTTGGTGATCGCCAATAGTGGTGTGATTTGCCTGCTGAACTTCCTGATGTTGGCTGCTTCCTACATTGTCATCCTGCGCTCCCTGAGGTCGCACAGTGCAGAGGGGAGGCGCAAAGCCCTCTCTACGTGTGGGGCCCACTTCACTGTTGTTGCCTTATTCTTTGTTCCCTGTATATTTATTTATATGCGGCCATCGACTACCTTATCCATGGACAAAATTGTGGCTGTGTTTTATTGTATTCTCACACCCATGTTCAACCCCTTGATTTATACCCTGAGAAATGCAGAGGTAAAAAATGCCATGAGGAATCTGTGGAAAAAGTGAACATGGTGTATGAAGGACATATGGCTCAGTATGGAAAGAAATGGCTTCAATCATTATTGGTAGGGATATGCATTGTCTTGAGAGAGCTGAAATTGTCAGCATAAGTTGTCATAATAAACTCATTTGAATGTTTCATTTTGTGCTTATTTAATTAATCTCTTCCATTATTGAACAGACAAATGATTCTATGGCTCTACAATTTCTTCTTAACAGTTTACCTGAACCCTGTCAGCTCTGTTCACGTTCAATCATGACCAGAAAACTCTTGCCTTGTTATCCATTTGATTGTTAAAGTCCTTCTCTTCAGAGGTGACCCTTTGATGAACATTCACATGAGACACAAATAGGTTGAAGTAGAACACCCAAGTGAGGGATATGTTGCCTCCAAAATCCAAAAAGGTCCACTATGCATTGTGCCTCCTGTTTCTTTGATGGGGGTATGTGTGCAGATGCAATAGCTTTGTCTTCCCTTTAGTAGGAATATCTTGACATGCCCCACACTGCGGGACCCCTAGAAATTTTACTGAGGTAGAGGGTGCTTGAATCTTCCTTGGGTTAATTTTCTAACCTCTGTTATGCAGATGTTGTATTAATGAATCTAGAGTCTTTGATTATTTACATACATCCTCCTTAGTGGGTCCAATGAGCATAATATCACCAATATAATGCACTAGTGTGACATTTTGTGGAATAGACAGGTGATAAAGGTCCCTTAGGATTAAATTATGGCACAGGTTGGAAGAGTTGATATACCCCTGGGGGATATTTGTGAAAGTGTATTGGTGCCCCTGCCAACTGAAGGCAAACTGCTTCTAGTGATCCTTCAAGATGAGTATTGAGAAGAAGGTATTGGCCAGATCATAGCTGCATATCAAGTACCAGGAGAAGTATTAATTTGCTCAAGCAATGAAATCACATCTGGAACAGCAGCTGCAATTGGAGTCACCACCTGGTTAAGTTTATGATAATTCACTGTCATTCTACAGGATCCATCTGTCTTCTTTACAAGCCAAATAAGTGAGTTAAATGGGGATGTGCTAGGAATCACCATTCCTGCATCTTTCAAGTCTTTGATGGTGGCACTGATCTTTGCAACCCCTCCAGGAATGTGGTATTGCTTTTGGCTTACTATTGGTTTACTGGTTGGCAGTTCTAATGGTATCCTCTTGGCCTTTTCCACCAAGATAGCCCTTATTCGACATTTCAGGGATCCAATATGTGGCTTCTGCAAGTTACTAAGTAGGTCTATTCCATTGATGCATTCTGGAACTGGGGAAATAACCACAGGATAGGTTCAGGGGCCCACAGGACCCATTGTGGGGCATATCTGAGCTAAACCTCCATTGATAACTTTACCTCCATAAGCCCTTACTCTGACTGGTCGGTCTTTTAAACACTTTGGGTCTCCTGGAATCAGTGTCAGTTCAGAGCAAGTGGCCAGTAATTCCTGAAAATCTTGATTATTTCCTTTCCCCTAATGAATAGTTACTCTTGTGAAAGGCTGCAGGTTCCTTTGGGGGAAGGCTAGAAGAAAGACACAGTATAAACCTTCAGTGATATAGCAGGGTCTTCCTTCAAAGGGATCTGACCTTCCCCTCATTCAAGGGATTGTAGGTCTGTAAACTGGTTCAGGTCTGGGAATTAATTGAGTGATCATGACTGTCTATTCCATTTGTTCACCTAATCTAGCATTCTTCTGCCTGTATAGGTCACGTAAATATTTAGTAGGTTTCCCATGTATTTCACTCCTAGGGGCACAGATGAATAAGTAGTCAATGCTCTAAGTCCACATGAGATAGGTTGCTTTGATTACTATGGAAATCTTGCTGTCTGTTATAACCACATCCACCCTGTCTCTGTTGATTCAGAGCTCACACCTGCGCTCCATCACCAAAAAACCCAATCAGCCCCATCGTGGGCAAATGTTGGAGTTTACTTAGGAAAGTTCCCACTCTTAATTCTGGTGCACATAAAATAGAAATTATAGGAGTCTTCAGAAATGCTGGCACCCACTTCACAAACTTGTTCCTTATGGTGTGGTGAAAGGTATGTCCTTAGGACAGCCCTTTTTTTGTCTATGAGGGTATCTGATAGAGCCATTCCAACATATCTATTTCCCTAAGCTTTTGAATGCCTTCTTCTACAGTGTACCCAGGTAGGTCAGACACTTCAAGTTGGTCTAATCTAGGCCATCTGGCAGTCCATGCTTCAGTGAATGAACTAAATAAGGACTTAGATCCTCACTGAGACACTAGAAGAAGAATCTGTGCTTAGGGGTCCCATATTCAGAAACTCAGACTGGCCTAATATTACTTATTTTTGTACTAGTATCCCACACCCTAAGCAACCACTCCCAGGGACATTTCCCAGGTTTCTGCTTTATGTATTTGAAAACTCGAGCAGCTCTTTGTGAGTATAGTGCACTTGTTGGGCAATCATCTCAACCCGACTTTTAGGGTTTTTCTGAGCCTTAAGTTTAGTTACAGGTCTAGAGGAAAAAATTGCTGGTGAGGGTGTTTACTGGGCGTTCTCAGCACTATCTTGTAAGGCATCTCCCTCAGGCAATGCTACAGATGAATCCCTACCTGGCATTTCACCTTGAACAGGTTGGTTAAGCTACCCAGGTGTGGATTATTTTGTTGATAGTGGATTGATAGCTTCAACTGGGAGGAGTGGATCTACTGACTGGGCTGACTCGATTGTTTCTAGTGGCTGAATAGTCTCCTCTTCTGGATCATCAGTCCATATGTTCCCATGCCATGTTTCAGGGGCCCTTTTTTTCCCCCATCAATGCCCTCACTTTGATCTTTGATACTTCTCTAGGTCTGCAATTCAGCTGATGTTGTAACTCATCCACTCGAATAATGAGACTCTGGACCTGGTTCTCAGCAATGTCAGCTCTATTATTAGAGGTGAGAAGACTCTCTTTGTAGCACAGGCAGAAGCTTTTAAGTCTGTAAGTCAGCATCTGAGATGTGCTTCCGAGGCCCTGAGCCCATCCCTCTCCTAAATCATACTTTTCATTGTAGGAGAACCAGCCAACCAGCTTCTCTATACTTGCTCTCCTGCCAAAATTGCTGGAAATTTTCACATATATGGTCTCCCAGAGCTTCTCTTTTAACCAGCACCCCATATACTGGTGGTGCTACTTTAGATAATAGCTTTGCTCTTTCACACCATGGATTAGTAAGAGTGGCAGACTTTAGTTGTAGAAGTAGCATCATCAGTGCTGTTAAGACAAATCAGGCTAGAACCAATTTAAGAAGCCCATATTTATGATTTTCTCTAGAAGCACTCTACCCACAGTACCAATTGTTTTAGACAGGGATCTCTAGGGACACTAATAATTATATATCCATATAATTACATAGCTAGACGTCTACAGAAGAAATAAACAATCTGTAAAGCAGTTCAAATGGCTCGGGGCATCTCACATATGTGAGACAGCTAATACAATGGAAATCCTTCAAGTCTTGAGGGCTGACAGGTAGTTCTCTGTGCATCGATCCAGGCTATCTAGTCACAAGCAATCAACAGCTAGGCAGGTCACCAACAGTTAGCCAGATGACAGAGTCCTAGAGTCCCCAGCTCAAGAGACATATATTCCAGTAGCATTGTGAAACAGGACTTGAAGGAACCTCGACTTACAGTGACACAGTCCATGGATTTGTTGTCCCACAGGTAGTATAGCTTGTGAATTGAGGCGTAGGACAAGCAAGGCAGCCGGCTGCACACTGATCCAAAGATGCAAGAGAGAGAAAGACGAGGCTCACCAAGCCATTTATATCTCGGCCCTTCACTTAATCTCACATGTGTTCATTGGCCATGTTGGCACAACAAACATACCTATCACACCACCCTTGTTGAACCCTCGGATGTGTACATTGAGAAACAGAGAGGTGAAGGATGCCATGAGGAAACTGTTTCGGATCCAGGGGAACACAGAGAAAAAGCGTCACTGCTGGCAATCTCCATTTATGCAGAGCTTCATGTTGTGTAGCATCTGACCCTGGCTTCACATGCCCCGTTTGATGCATGTGATGGCAGCCTTCCTCCCTGCTCTTTTCATAACAATAACCATCTGACATATTTGTTCAATTCTCCATCTGTTAATATGTTTAAAGAATCAACAATGAGGGGGTGTTGGAGATATCAGTAAAAGTATGATGTGCTCCCTGTCCTCTGGGAGATGACAGTCCAAGAGGCTCTTAATGTATGTCACAGGAAGTCTACACTTGCTCTCTCATTTAGAAGACCTGTAAGATTGTGTGAATAAGAGAATCTTTTGGAATTCTAGGCATCTCCTTTATATAATGGATAATTATATGAATTTTACACAATGTTAAATGATACAATGCCTAACATACCTAAATGAGAGAATACCTTAATACCACTATATTAAATGAGATAATAATTATGATGACTAAAACTATGCTCGATGAAGTTCATCCTTTTCTCTGTTAGGAGTTTCAAGGTGCTTTACTCTTACATGGCTCTGCACTTCATGGTCCATCAGGCAGATGGATAAATAAAAGACTCACCCAGAGTCACACAACAAGTGGAGAATCTAGCAGAATGAAGGTTTTCTTAGTTCCTTTCAGAAGATTTTCCATGTTGAAGCAAAGCATGAGTGAGTGGATTTCAGACAGAACTGGCTTTGGAGGCACCAGGGGTGAATGGCAGCCTGGAATGTTGGGGACCAGACACGGGAAGCAGTCACTGGAATAACTGGAGACCTCTGCTCTTAGAAATTTCCTTTGTTTTAATTCCTTTCCATGTGAGAGGATCTAAGTTGGTCCTGGATGGAAGTAGAAGAGATAGTTTAGAGATTTAGTTTACAATTCTCGGGCCATTTTTCCTTTTGGGCTTTTAATTTCCACCTTTACACATGGAGTCAGTAACAATTTCTGATTGTACCCATTCCATCTTCTGTACTGACCTTTTCTTGATGTCCCGTGATGATTAGATTGATTTATTTTGCTCTGCAAATGTTTACTGAGCACCTGCCATATGTTAACTATTGCTTTCAGGTTGGGGAAAAAGCAGAAAATAAAACAGTTCAAAATTCCTTGTGCTCAGCTTTCTCCAGGCTGCTGTGGAGAGAATCACACAGATCACAAACTTTCTTCTAGGGGACTTCTACATCCTAGTTATTAATAAGGGCAGCAAAAGAAAGATGTAATAATTGATACAATTTTGAAAAAAGTACTTTTCTTGAAATGATCAAACATTTAAAACATATTGTGTTAGTCTGTGTAGTAATTAGTAATTAGTCTGTAGAAGTAATTCATAGAGACACTCAAATGTGTATAAGAGAGAGTTTTATATAACGGGTAATTGTACATGAAGAACACATCCCAAGCCAGTCTAATCCAAGGTCATAGTCTGATATTAGACCATATGTCTGACACTAATCTATAAAATCTTCTTCAGACTCATGAAACACATATAATGAAGCCAAATGCAGGGTGACCACAAGCTAGAAGGGTAGAAATTCTTTGGATCCACTTTCCTTGTAAGAATCTCAGTGCTGGCAGGGGTCTCTGTGTGGCTTCTCTGGCTTCAGAGGTCTGGTTTCATCCATGTGGTTTGTCCAGCTCAGGGCACTAGGGAAGTTCCCTTTGTCTTGTCAGCTGCAGTGTCTAACAAGGAGTCAGCCGAGAGGAAGGTGTCTCTTGCTCCAAGGAGGAAGTACTAGATTTCCTAGAATTCTTAGAAGGCCATGCCCACACAGAAGCCTTAATGGCTATGATCAGATCGACAGACTAGACTTCACCCCTATACTCTTAATCCTCAAATTGGCAAACGATTATATATTTACCACACATTAAAAACAAAAATGGCAGGCTGGGACATGAAAGCAGAGAAGAAGCATGTATGTGGATAAGCTGTTCTCTATGCCACCAAGGGGTGGTAGGGTGGGGGGCGATTTTTGAAATGTATAGGTTAAAAAAACCTGATATATCGAGCCAATTTCATTTACTGTTTACAGTATAAAGTCAACTTTGACAATATTGCAGTGCTATATTTTCTTAATCAGAGATGATTTTCCCAAGACCATTTGAAGTGCATACAAAGATTAAGATTCTAAACCTGAATAAAATTATCCTGGTGAAAATTCCCATTGAAAAGGAGATATTTGTAATTTTAAAAATTTTATTTTATTTGTGTAATGACTTTATTGAGGACTCTTAGAACTTTTTTTAACAGTCCACTTAGCCATCGTGTTGGGCACATTTGTACATATATTGTCAGCATCCTTTTTCAAAGCATTTTCTTTCTACTTGAGTCCATGACATCAGCTTCTCATTTTTCCCTCCCTCCTCCACTCTCCTCTCATGAACCCTTAATAATTTGTAAGTTATTATTTTTATATATTACAGCATCTGCTGTCTCCTTTTACCCATGCTTCTGTTGTGCATTCCTGATATTTGTAATTTTAAACACTTTTTATGATCTTTTGGTTATGTTTAAATAGACTGTTTTAAATACAGGGGCTTTTTATCACCTTGAAACTCAATTCTAAGCAGAAAAGAAATAAACAACAGTGACAACAACCAAAAAACCACCACACAACAAATCCTTGCACTCATACTATATTTGAATGTGTGCTGACTGATTGCTTTTTTTCTAATATGCAGTCATTGCAAGTATTTTAATACCATTACCTTTAATAATCCATATGAATTAAGCACCGTCCTCAGGAGGAATGTGGTTAGGGTTGAGTAAGGATGATGAAGAGAAAGCTCCCTAATTCTATTTGATACCAAGCAAATCCTACAAATATTGATCCATAATGCTTTGAGAATAATAACAATAAAACAGCCTTGTATCTACAAAACATATTCCTCTAAGTAATTTGTACATAAGCTTACTCTGTGTTGAACAAGTTGCTATTAATTGTCACTGAATTGGCTCAGAGTCATGGTGACCTTATGTATAACAGAACAAAATATTTCCCGATTCTACATCATTGGGAAAACTTGATGATATGAAAAAGAACGGGGCATCAGGACTGAAGGAAGATTCATTAACACCCTGCAGTCTGAAGAGTACGCAATCTTACTTGATGAATGTAAAGGGAATTAAATGCATTTACTGATGAAGTTTGGATCAAGAAGCAGTTGCTTGACTGGAATAAGACAATCCTACCTGTTTTAGAATCAGGAAAGGTGTGTGTCAGGGTTGTATCCTTTCAATCATTATGCCGAGCAAAGAAGCATTTGAAGCATTTATTGATGAAGATGAGAGATAACCACCTTTAAGATGGAGTACACCCCATTATAAAGAAAACAAAAATTCTCACTATTGGGGCAATACCTGGAGAAAAGATTGAATTTGTCAGGGATTTTATTTTACCCAGATCCACAATCAAAGCTCATGGAAGTAGCAGTCAATAAACAAAACAATATATTATATAGGATAAATCTGCTGCAAACGATCTCTTTAAAATATTAAAAATAAATATTAAATAAATAAAATAAGGAAATAAGAAAAGAGTGTAAAGCCTTGGAAATCCTACTGGGCAACTCTAGTTTGCCCTATTGGATTTTATTAGTCTGACTCGGAGGCCATACATATGAAGCAATAATGGTTTTGTTAATTTATTTGTTTCTGTGATTTTCAAATATTTATATTCAGTATGAATTACCTTTTTTTTAAAACAGGCACTTTGTGGAATTATTATGGATTGAATTGTGCATTGCCCCCCAAAAGGTGTTTTAAATCCCAAGTATAAAATAAAATGTTAAAAAAAGGATGTCATTTTTGAGGACAAAAATTTGTGTAACCTAGTCACCTCATACACATGCAAAGCTGAATAATGTATAAAGAAAACTGAAGAATTGATGTCCTTGAATTATGGTGTAGATGAAGATATTAAATCTATCTTGGACTGCCAGAACACCGAACAAATCTGTTTTGGAAAACTTACAGCCAGAATGCTTCTTAGAAGTGACGATGGCGAGACAGAACCTCATGTACCTGTTACATTGACTGAACACGTCCTATGTGCCAGTCAATGTTTTAAACTCCACATTGTCTATTGGAATTCTGATACCTCTATATGGGAGAAGTCAGCATCACCCCTTTAAATAGATGAAAAAACGGAGGCCTGGAGAGATTAACTGGCTGAAAATACCTACAACTCATTATTCTTCTACCTCTAGCAGAAGCCTGATAGATATGAAACTTATAGTAAATGTTTTGCAACTAATGATTTGGGCTAGTGTTTTCATTAGGTCATCAAGGTGTACTGAAAATACCAGAGTCTTTTTTTTTTTTTAAGGCATCATTGCCCTCAGGTGATGGGAGTAGGAGGCCCAGCCTTTGCTCCTGGGAGCTGGAATTGAACCTCCAACCCAGTGAGCTGCAGTCCCGCGCACAACCACTACGCCACCGGGGCTCAGCCCACCAGAGTCTTTTTAAGTGGACTAATAAATAACATTTTTCAGGAAAAAGGTCAGCAAATGATGAAGTATGACTCAGAGAGTGAAATGTATTCATCTACTGATTTTGTCACTTTCTCCTGGACACACAGAAAGACTACGTTTCCCAGGCCCCTTGCAGTCAGGTGGAAGAGCTGTCTCCCTATTGAGACCTGGTCTCTAAAATGTCCCTGATGATTCTGAGTCTCTTTGTGCTCATTGACTAGCTAGATGAGCCCGAATATGGTCCCAAAGCTCCAGATCAGGGTCCTCAACTTTTTAAACAGGGGGCCAGTTCACTGTCCCTCAGACTGTTGGAGGGACTGCTGGACTATAATTAAAAAACAAACTAACTAAAATATCCACAAATTCACCATGGGTCTGGGATGAGTGGGCTGCTAAGCAGAAAGGCAGTGGTGGCAAACCCCCCCCCCCCACCCCGCCCACAGTGGGCTGAATAAATGTCCTCAGCTCATGGGCCTTAGTTTGAGGATCCTTCTCCAGATGATTAGAGACAGTTGAAGGTGGAATGGACCTGCATCTGGAAGTCACCAATTTAGACATATCTCCAATGAATTTAGTGCAAAAGGAAAACAATGATATTAATCCACTGGTATTTGGGAGCATATTGTTTTATCACAACATTTTTACCCCATCTGAATTAATTCAGGGAACTAACAGATTGAGTTATTAGTGGATTTCTCCAAGAAAATGAGGATAGGAAGGGAAAGCATTTAAGGTACATAGCAAGGGCTAGGTAAGAGATCACTTTGAGCAGAGCTGCCGAACTCAATTAAAATACGGGTCATTTGGTGCAACAGGCAAGATTCATATTGGCCACATCACATTTACAAATTTTATCAAATTTGTATTTTCAAGTGAGGAATCAGGAATATGGATAGGATAATTAAAACACTATATAATTGCTCTTATTTAAACATTTATTTTCCTTAATGTATTTAAAAACTGAAACTATTCTTTTCTACCTGAAACTTGCCAGTTTTTACCTCCTACTAGTTTTCCAATATCTGGATTCAAAGACATAACAACCAATCTTCATTAAGGCAGATAGATGTTTATCTTCACCTCTATGCCATTTTATTTAAATTCATGGATGAAAATAGTTGCTCACACAAGTACAAACTCCCAAAATAGCATAAAATTTTTGCAGCAAACTTTTAAATTTTCAGGTAGTTCTCACCTAAATAAGAATATATTGTGGGAATTCCTACTTCTCAATATTTGCCTTTTAAAACGGAATCATTCTGAAAATCACTTAATTAAATATTTTAAATAGAATACTTAAAGAAATAAATGATCATTTTTGACAAAAGTGCCTGAGTGCAGTGGTAGAATATCCAATATCTATAACCTGAAAAAGGAAATGTAACAAACACCACTAACATATCAATATGCACTTTAATATGCATATAATTTAATGCTAACTTTAGCAGAGTGCAACGCTTGCGCATTTTCACTTACATCTTATGTTTTGACCAGAAAATATAACAAAGTAAACAACGGCAAAGTGTTGGGCAGCTGACAAACATGATGCACACTGTAATGTCTTCCCTCTAAAAATGCAGGTAGCTCTGCTTCTAGGTGTGATTCATAACAGCACAACCGGGAGTGCACTTTCTAACCTTTTCGCTATTGGGATCTGTGCGTTATGTGACACCGAGAGCGGCAGACATAGCGCTTCCTGTCACCGGAACCGAATCAGGGCGCTTGTACACGTGCACAGGCCCCCAGGACAGGAACTGAGCCACGTGTGTAAGTGTCTTCAGGAATTAAAGTTTTAACGAGGCAAATGTGTGTATGGTATTGTCTGGATCCTCCTGTAAGCGCTATTTTCTTCGTTACATTTTTTTCTATTTTCATTTTGTTTCAGAGCATTGCGGGTCACAAACATTTATCTTGTGGGCTGCATGTGGGCCGTAGGCCACCAGGGTGACAGCCTTGCTTTTTGAGAAACATCGTTCATGGAAATAGGAACTGTACTACATAGATTCCCTGCCAGGTAGTGGGGATTCCAGGGGAATGTAGTTAGTGGTCACCATCATTTTTCTCTGTTAACAAAAGGCCACAACTTTACTTTGAGTTTATTTGATCTGAGAAAACTCCAAACCCTTGAGTTGGCTGAGTGTTGGGTGGAGCGGTATTGCATCACAGAATAAATAAATATCGAATGATTTTTATCAACGTCTGTTCTTCCGATTTATAGCACTATGATCTGCAAAAGTGTTAGTAGATGAGGAAATCCTTTGCAAAATGTAATGTGCAAATAAATATTAGCATGAACGTTTGCTATTTACAGCATTTGGCTCTAGGCTGCCTGCAGACCAGCGGTTCTCAACCTGTGGGTCACAACCCCTTGGGGGGTTGAACGACCCTTTCACAAGGGTCACCTAAGGTGATCAGAAAACATTTTCGATAGTCTTAGAAACCGAGACACCACTTCTCTATTCGGATTCAACCACATGCAGATATACCCATATACGAGTACCTGGCATGAAGACCATGCCACACCGTGCTTCAAGACAAAATTTCATTTATCTGTATGTAGAAATAAATATTTCACAATATATAATTGCATATTGTTTTTGAGATTTAATCATGATACTTTAACTATGTTCAATTTGTAACAATGAAAATACATTCCGTATATCAGATATCTACATGAAGATTTATAGCAGTAGCAAAATTACAGTTATGAAATAGCAATGAAAATAATTTTATGATTGGGAGTGGCCACAACATATGAAACTGTATTAAAGGGTCAGGGCATTAGGAAGGTGGAGAACTACTGCTCTAGATTATATTGTTGGGAGTGCTGGCAACATCTGCTAGTCGATGATAGAAAGAGTTATGAGTTTTCCCTCTCTTTTTTTTTAAAGTGGTAAAGGTAATAGCATATTAATATAAATACAAAAATATAAATATTGGGTGAGAGGGAGAAGGCCCCCATTAACATTTAAGAAATCAGGGAAGAAATTTCTGTCTTAGAACATCTAAGAGACACTTGCACCCAGAACAAAATCAGGTCATGTCTATAGGGAGGTCAATGATCCAAGTATTGAGTTCAATGCAGCATTATCAAGATTGCAATGGTCTTTGCCTGATCACATGGCTGTTGTGGATTCCCGCCTGTGGCTAGAGTGGATCTGTCAGTGACTCAGTCTGACTAGAGACTCAGCAGATGAGTTTTGGGCTTCCACTCTCCTCCATAGCCTTCTACAAGTTGTGTTTATGTAATTTTAGCTCTGATATTTTCTCTTTGCCTTCTTCTAATTTTGTAACTGACATCTTTGCACCACACAAGTTGGTGTGCCTCTAAATGGACCTAGTTGACTCCTCTCTTAGATGGCTGGGGTTTAAACACAAGCCTTTCAGACCCCAGACACTATTCTGATGGATAATAGGCACCATCTACTTTATCCGTCATGAACCCTGCTGTGTACAATGTTCAGCTCATAGATCCTCAATTTCCCTGTTGGAGGTTGAGCAGATGTCCAACCTCCAGAGAAGGGAAGTAACTTTGGTGAGGTTGTTGATTTCCTGAGATGGATCCTTGATCTTGATTTCAATGTGTTTTCCACCTTTTCAATAATTTCCCTGGGCTGCTATCCTCTTCTTTTTAAAATGAGAGGTTGGAAGTATATAGATTTCCAAATGCTTAAACCACATTTGTATTCAATAATTTCAAGGAATATTTAATGGGTTGCCTACAGTTTTATTTGCCAAGTTTCCTTATATACCTTATAGAGATTCCTGAAGACACAGTGGATAACGAGTGACTGTTAGCAGCAAAGCTCGTGGTTTGAGCCCACTTTTTATTCTGTCAGAGAAATAAGATTTATAGCTCCTCAAACCCTATGGAGTAGTTCTTCTCTATCTTATAGGATCCCTCTGAGTTGGAATGGACTAGACAGCTGTAGGTTATACAACCTCTGGATAATCAATGATGATGGGAGGCAAAAAACAGTCAAAATGCCTGGAATCAGGGACCACTGTAAGGGTAGCTTGCTAAGACTCCAGAGGGAGGATCATGGGAAAGTCATAAGAAGAGAGGGATCATTAGATGCTCTGGAGAAAGAGGGATAAAGGAAATCTTTTATGATACTACGGGTTCCAGTAGAAAGAAAATATTTGATGTATGGAGCTGTTAGAGCCCTATGGTGATTACATAATCTGGTGTCAATTTGAGAGGTTTAAGAATGCTGAGAGGATTAAGGGTGTTGGGGTGAAATCTAGTCTGTCAATTGGGTCATTAGCCAATGAGGCCTCTGTGTGGGCATGATCTTCCCCTGAGTATTCTGGGAATTCTGATAATTCCTTCGTGGAGGCAGGACATAGTCTCTCTTTCACTCACTCTCAAAGATGCTCTGCTGAGTAGGCACATGGCACGAAGCTGACAGACTCCCATGCCCTGGAATCTGGAGGAGCTACGTGGGGACCCCTGCCATCTCTGAGATGCTTCTACATCCATTGGATTCACAGACTCTGTACATACTGGCCTGTGAGCTTCCTGCATTCAGCATCATTGCTGTGCTTTGTGAGTCTGAAGAGGACTTTATAGATTGGTCTTGGGCATATGGACTAATGGCAACTTTATGGACTTGATCTGGACTATTCAATGACTCCTTGTATATAAAGCTCTTACTTATACACACATCAATATCCATATATTTGTTTCTCTAGATTACCAAGACTAACACAAGTCCTCCCAATAAAATAATTTATTAAACACCTATAAGAACATACTGTATATACTCATTTATATGCTGAGCTTTCCAGCACATTTTGCATGCAGTTTTTGTGGTAAAACTAGTTGCTTGGGCTAATATTAATGTCACCTTATACTGGAGTATATACTGTATTTAGGCTCAATACTTTAAAAACGACATCAGGTGCTGTGTCAGGATGGTCAAGTAGTCTAAGATGCTAGATTCAAGTTTTCATTTCCTAAAAATGACATTGAGTCTTTCAAAATTTAACATTGTTTAAGCACAAGCCTTTAAGACCTCAGGCATTATTCTGATAAATAATAGCAGAATTCAACTTAGTCATAGTGTCGTCCTTAGGTGTAATTGAATTCATTCTGACCCACATCCACTCAATGTACAATAGAGCAAAACCCTACCTGGTCCTGCCCCATCCTCACAATGGTTACTAGGAGTGAGCCCACTCCTACAGCCACTGTGTCAAAGGCCTTCCTCGTTTTCACAGCCCCTCTCCTTGACCAAGCATGATATCTGCCAGGGATTGGTCTCCCTCGATAACATGTCCAAAGTAAACCCTTGAGTTTAGGGAGAGTACTACTGTTTCTATGATGAAAATATTTTCACAATATTTTGATGTCTACAGTTCAAACAATCCAATCAAGTGTGGTTACACTGAATGGAAGGAAGGAAAGAATGGCAACTGCATTGAGAAGATGTGGTGAGGGCATAGAGTCCACTGATTAAGGAAGAGGCTCATGGTGTTAATAATAGTAGCGGTATTATCAAATACATAGATAGAAATTACCAAGTCCCAGGGATTAGCCAAAGCATTTGATGCATACGTTCTTATCTTCATTATTTCCTTATGGAAGAGGTATTATGTTTAGTTTCATTTCTCAGATGAGGAAACCAAGACAATAGACTCACGGGTAAGTCATTTTCCCAAGCAGAGGAATGAGAGCAGCAATATGGAGGGGAATAATTTTTTGTGGGATCTAAGTTGGGAAGTTGAGCTATTTATGATATTTAAGTAGTAGCATAGTATGGGATTTTGGAAGGTGGAAACATCTGGGTCCTAAAGTCCACCATTTGCAACAAACTTTGTCCACTTCTCTGCTTTATCACATCCTGGCCCTGGTCCACACGCAGCTGAGTTGGTGGCCTTTGAGACAAGTTCTCACAGGATTACGATATTTAAATACCTGGCCCAGTGCCAGCTTCCTCTAGTTCATGGGAAGGAAGGAGTTGGTCTCTTTCAGGAGCTGACTCTCTGACTTTAGATCTCAGGGTAGATACTTTCAACTTCTGCCAGTTTTTAGGCAAGAAGGACGATGGGATTATGGTTCTCCCTCTCTTGTTGGGTCATATATTTCCTGAGGGCGCTAGGGCTGGGTTCATCAAGGGAGCAGAACAGTCCTCTTTCCTTCACGCTCCTCATTCTGACTCTGCAGAACTCGCCAAGTGGGCAACAGGATTCAGAGCGGGTATCGGTGTGGTAGTTGCGATACAAGCCAGGTAGAATTCACAAGTTGCAGCATGCACTTAAGAATTTTCCAAAGAAGACCGTGAAACACATTATTCAAGTCCTTTGAATTGACTGTATAGGTAAGTTTTTTTTTCCCTTTGCTGATATTGTTGCCGTTAATTTGAATTTTATTAATAGAATAACAATTTCACTTAGCACAATGACTCAAAATTTCTTCTTTCTTTTGCTGAAGTTTGATTGATATCTAAAATTCTACTTTCTACTTGATATCAGATTTTGAATTGAGAGTAAAAGGACACACTGTGTTAATACTCATACATAACAACAAATATTTTTTCCTCAAAATCTTTAAGGTCCACAATCTGTTATCGTATTTTGTCATCTAATCTTCCCTTCTGGGACAGACAGACTGAGTGTTAAAAATAACTCCTATTTTACAAAAGAAAAGACTGAGGCTCAAAGTGCCTCTGTGGAGGGAGTGAAATTTCCACGATTTGATAGGCATTTTGGGATCTCAGGGTCAAATGGTGGCAAGGTCACACCTTCAGATCCAGAGACTTAATGCTCCAATGCAAGTTAGCAAGGCTCCTAGCCATTTACAATTGGACTAAAATGATTGTGAATTATTTCTGTACCTCAGCTATGCCACCACCTCTACCACCAGTTTGTATGATGATTCTGACTCACAGTTCTCCCTTGGGTGTCAGAGCACAACTGTGCTCCATTGATCTCAGTGACTGATTTTTCATCCCTTCTCACAAGGACAAGGAACCTTGGTGGTTCCTTAAATACTTAATCCATGATCACAGACATTACTTTATTTAATGTCAAAAATAGGCAGTAACGACATAGGGTGACCCCTATGTAATCCATAAATGGGTGAACTCTCTGGCTTAGCTTTTACTCTGGTTTCTTATGATTGTGAGAAATTTCCAGGTCAGAGAAGAAATTATAAATCTATAGATTTTTTCTCACTGCATTTCTCACCCCTCAGGAACTCTTTTTAATCTCAAATAAGTACTTAGCCATGCACCAATCAAAAGAGACAGACATGGATGAATGATGGAGGAAGATGGAGAGATGGCATATTAAAAATCCTGGTGGTTCTGTCAGTGTGCCATGTTAGCCCATAATAACAATTCTGGGGAGAAGCTATAGATCTCTTTAGACTCAGCCATTGTCACATTTCCATATTTTCTGATTTCAGCTTTATTTGTTCAACCAATGCTCACTGGGCACTGCTTGAGATCTGTTTGGAAAAACAGATATTAAACACTTGGGATTTTAGTTTCCAAGATCCTCCCAGTACGGAGTGAAGGGAGAACAAAAGAACGTGGAGGGCAAAGTGTGGTAGTGGAGATTTCTGGGTGTAGAAATACATCGCCAGACCTTGTGATCTAGCCTGGTGGAGAGGACTTCCATGTGGAGGAGACATTTGAGCCTGGATTTGATGGAGGTGTATCAGTATGACAATCTTTTGATTAGCAGTCTGTCAAATTAACTGTTTGCCCCACCCCAGGACTCCATTGTGATAGTACCTCTGCCTCGGAGAAGATTCCCATTCACAGTGAACCTATCTTGGCCTTCTGAGACTATAAATCTTTATAGAATCATCTTTCTCTCTCAGTGGTCTTGCTGGCTTTGGACCACTGAGCCTGCATTTAGTAGCCAAATGCCTAACCCTCAGTGCCACCAAGGCTCCTTGAGGATACGTCCTTGAGCTCACAGTACTGTGCTTGGGACATTGTTCTAAAGTGGCCTCAAGTCCAGCTATGTACTCTACGTTTGCATTTCCTCTGCAGCAATGTTTCTGATAGGTGGGGGATTTTTCCCCCCCTCTTGCAGACCTGTTCTCTTCCTCCCTCTCAGCATCTTCTTTCTTTTCTCATTGACTCACTCACTGGCATACACAGTGGTGATATAGTTTTCAACATGTTTCAGCAGATTGGTATGTCTTTTACTGTGAGCTCATTCTCTCAAGTTATATAGTGCAGGACATAGCACTATTATTTTGAACTTGGTCATTTATATGATAAAAGTAATACCTTGGTTCTAGTGTTCAGGTTTATTTATTTTTCTTGTGGTGAATATAGATGAGGGAACTTAAAATATCCATGGAACAATGGAACAAAAAGATAGCAGAAAATTTCCCATAAATATGTTGTAGTCCATTATATGAAAGGATCCCTGTGACACAGTGATTGAGTGCTTGGCTGGTAACTAAATGTTTG
The DNA here is from genome assembly GCA_004026705.1 of Nesogale talazaci. NCBI lineage: Eukaryota > Metazoa > Chordata > Mammalia > Afrosoricida > Tenrecidae > Nesogale > Nesogale talazaci. The sequence continues at coordinate 8,291 of PVJH01011823.1, read as the reverse complement.
CTGGGTCAATGCCATTCTGGGCCTCTAGAGGAGAAAGAAATGATGATCTGCTGGTTGTAAAGATTATAGTCAAGAGAAGTTTATGGGGCAGTTCAATTCATTCACCTGGGGTAGTTTTGAGTTGAAACTGGTGTCTTACAAATTGGTGAAAATGGTATCTCACAACTAATGCTATTATTAGGTCTGTTGAGATAGTTTCAGTTGTCAAAGAGTATGATAGGAGTTCCTATTCAAATTATTTTTCTAAGCTAACATTTAATTGTGAATTGGATGAATGTGTACATAACAAATCAACCTTCCATTCAACAATTGATACACTTCAGTTTCATGTCGTTGATTTCAAGCCCCATGTTACAACATCACTGATCCCACTTCTCCCCTATGTTTCCTCATTCTATCCCTCTTTCTTTATGACCCTCTTCTAACCTTGGCCTCGGGCAAATGCTGTTTGTTGTTCTCTAATAGTTGATTGCTCTAAGGAATGAGTCTCTGCCTATTGCTATTTCTCCCTCTTAGAGATCAGCCTATTATTAGACTGGAAATTGAGCTACAATAGTGAATTTATTGCCAGGCCTGAAACATAATTATAGGTCATAGTTTTAGGCATTCCACTAGTCACCACATAACTAGTAAGTCTGGTTTTCTAAAAAATAATTTTGACATTTATTTCTATTGTTCTCCCATTTTTTTCCAGGACTTTCTAATGTGATCCTTTTCAAAGAGGTAAGTAGCAGGAGACAAGCACTATGTAGTTCTTCAGCTCTCAGGGTCATAGAGGCTGAGGCTTGCATGGTCCATTGATTCTTAGAACTATTCCCATGTGTCTTTGATTTTCTTCCCTCTTCTTTGGTTTGATGAGGAGACATCAATAGTTGCATATTAGATAGCCACCCACAAGCTTTTAACATCTTGTTTGCTTCTTAGTTGGACTATTTGCCAATTGACATACTGTCTCTGGAGGCTATGGTCCTGAGCCCCCAGGTCCATTGATTGACTCCCTCAAGATATTTAGTTATGATTAAGGCATTGTGTTAACTTTATCTCCTATATGTTCTATAATATTATTAATATATTTTAAGCATATATAAGTACATGTGTAGAAAATACTCTGCCCAAAATAGATATTCATGAATATAGTTCCATTCTCCTTCCCACAACAGTTTAGCTTACATGTCTAACTATGTAAGTATTCACTGATTACTGGTGTTACTATGATTGCAGGGTAGTGCATACAATAATATCACCTCTATGGTCATTGATTTTTCTTCTCCTCCTAGTGTCTTTCTTACTCTGAGTCTCTTAAAATTGAAGCAAATCCGTTACTGAATGATTTGAGTGATTGAAAAGAAACAAATTTTTTTTTCAATCATTTTATTAGGGGCTCATACATCGTTTTTCACAATATATAAATAAGTATACTCGTCAAGCACCCTCACATGTCCACTTCTATTATTGTTCTCCAATCGTCCACCCTTTTCCCTTGAGCCCCTAGTATCGGCTTATCCATTCCTTGCCCTCTTCCCCTGGTCTCTCCTCCCCTCCAACCCTCAATAGTTTATACATTGTTATTGTTTTGTCATATCGTACACTGCCCGACCTCTCCCCCAACCCACTCCTTTGATGTCCGTGAAAAGGAACAAATTTTAATGAGAATTCTTCAACATTCTGAGGGAGAAGTGAGCTTTTAAAGCAGGAAATGGGAAAGGGATTATGTAACTGCAATTATGGAGGCTTAGGCTTACGCATTGTTTACCAAATTTTTGCAAGGTGAGCTGATTTATTTCCCAGTGTAGGATTCTTGGAGTCAACTTATTAAGATATGTGTATGTTCCTTCTGATGCATACTGTGTTAGCATTCTCCTGGGACCATTTTAACAAATAATTATTGAGAAATACTTTTTCACAAATCAGAATTTTGTCCCCTTCATTGGTAGTATAGAAGTAACACATTGAGCTGCTATCTGTGAGGTGAGCAGTTAGAAATTTCCATCTGTTCTGTGGGAGAAACACAGGGGTTTCCCATAAAAAGTTGCAGTCTCAGAAATGCACAGGGACAATTCTACTTTGTCCTGTTAAGTCACTATGAGTAGAAATTAACTTGATGGCAGTGAGTTTGTTCATTTCTTGATTTGTTGTTTGCAAAGGGTGATTAAAATTCCACAAGAAGTTACCACTGTCAATCACAAACATTAAAAAGGCAGGAAGTAGTACTGTGGATAACGTTAATTTGAAAAATAAACTTTGTACTAGTTCTAGAAACATCGTCTTTAATCATGCCAAATCAGTTTAAGAGTGTCTGCATAGACATTAGCTAACTAACTAGCTAAAAATTTACATTCTATTTTCTAATACAGACTCTTACCTCGTTTTCCTTTTTAAAATCATTTTATTGGGAGCTCTTACCACTCACAACAATCCAAACATCCAACTATTTTGTGAAGGACATTTGTACATTTATTACCATCATCATTCTCAAGGCATTTGCTTTCTGCTTGAGCCCTTTGTATCAGCTCCTCACTTTTCTCCCCTTCTCCCACCACCCTTCAATCACAAATTCTTGATAATTAATTAATTATTTTTGTCATGTCTTACACCGTGCGATGTCCCCCTTCACCCACTTTTCTCCCCCTTTCTACCCCACCTTTCCTCTATCCACTCAGTGCCATTCCTCTCATTATTGTTCCTGAGGGATTTTTCTGTCCTGGATTCCCTGTGTTTCAGTTTTTATTGGTACCAGTAAATCCCCTGGTATAGCTGGATTTAAGAGGTGGAATTGGGATCATGCGAGAGAGTGGCGGGACTAGTGGGGAATGGGGTGAGAAGCATTAGAGAACTAGAGGAAAGTTGTATGTTTCATCAGTGCTATATTGCACTCGAACTGGCTTGTCTCCTCTCTGAAACCCTTCTGTAAGGGGATGTCCATTTGTCTACAGATTGGTTTTGGGTCTCCACTCTGTACTCCCCCTCATTCACAATGATATGATTTTTTTTTGTTCTTTAATCATTCTGACACCTTGTGACCTCACAGCTTGGTGTGCTTCTACCATGTGGACTTTGATGTTTCTCAGCTAGATGGCTGCTTGTTTATTTTCAAGATCCCAGACACTATCTCTTTTGATAGCTGTGTATCATTAGTTTTGTTCACCACATTTGCTTATGTACCTGCTTTGTCTTTAGGGATCATGTTGGGGAGGTGAGCATCATGGAATGTCAGTTTAATAGAACAAAAAGTTCTTGCATTGAGTGAGCACTTGAGTAGAGGCCCAATGTCCATCTGCTCTCTTTATACTAAACATGTAAATATATGCACATAGATCTATTCCCTCATCATCATATGTAAATATATTTACATATGTACATGGCTGTATTTAGACCTTTATACATGCCTTTTGCCTCCTAGTTCTTTCGACTATTTCCTTTTCTGTTCCTCTTGTCACACTATCATGCTCAGCCTTCATGTGGGTTTCAGTAATTCATCGCTCTTACTTGTTCCCAAATTACATAATCACTGTTTAACAGAAGTTTAGTGTCCTTCCTTTCACTTTCCCCCAATAAACACCCATGAACTTTGGACTCCATACACTTGCTTCTTCAGTGGAATAATGCAATATTTATGTTTTTGAGACTGATTTATCATAAAATTTTCTAATTAAAAGAATTTCTGATGTAGCAAAATTTTTGAAGAAACCTAGATATTTAACAATAGTGAATGAATCATATCAAAAATGAAGTTTTGAAGACTACAAACAACATGGAAATCAATATGGAAATTCTGATGACATAATGGTATGTAAAATTCAGAATATAATATTGTATGCGATAGCTATTATAATCGCATTTATACTTCTGTTGAAAATGAAGTAGAAATAAACATAGGAAAAAAGGTGTATTTTTTTTTTGTTTATTTGAGTTAGTAACAAAAGTCTCTTGGTTTTCTAGATCACTTTCATTATACGTGGGTTCTTGCTGCAGTCCAGAAATCATGGAGAGTCCAAGAAACATCACTGAATTTTTTATGCTGGGACTCTCCCAAAATCCTAAGGTGCAAAGGATTTTGTTTGTGGTCTTTATGATAGTCTACCTGGTCTCTGTTGGAGGCAACCTACTTATCATGATCACCATTGTCTTCAGCTCCACGCTGGGCTCCCCTATGTACTTTTTCCTGGCATATTTGTCCTTTATTGATACTTGCTATTCCTCCTGTATGACTCCCAAACTGATTGCGGATTCCATGTATGAGGGGAGAACCATCTCCTTTGAAGGCTGTCTGACTCAATTCTTTGTAGCTCATTTATTGGGAGGAACTGAAATCATTCTGCTTACAGTAATGGCCTTTGACAGATACGTGGCCATATGTAAGCCCCTGCACTACACAACCATCATGACCAGGCATCTGTGTGGTTTGCTTGTTGGGATAGCCTGGTTCGGGGGCTTTCTGCATTCAGTGGTTCAGCTCCTTCTTGTCCTTCAGTTGCCTTTCTGTGGACCCAATGTGATCAATCACTTTGTCTGTGACTTATACCCCTTGTTGGAACTCGCCTGCACCAACACATATGTCATCGGTCTATTGGTAGTTGCCAATAGTGGTGTGATTTGCCTGCTGAACTTCCTGATGTTGGCTGCTTCCTACATTGTCATCCTGCGCTCCCTGAGGTCGCACAGTGCAGAGGGGAGGCGCAAAGCCCTCTCTACGTGTGGGGCCCACTTCACTGTTGTTGCCTTATTTTTTGTTCCCTGTATATTTATTTATATGCGGCCATCGACTACCTTATCCATGGACAAAATTGTGGCTGTGTTTTATTGTATTCTCACACCCATGTTCAACCCCTTGATTTATACCCTGAGAAATGCAGAGGTAAAAAATGCCATGAGGAATCTGTGGAAAAAGTGAACATGGTGTATGAAGGACATATGGCTCAGTAGGTAAAGAAATGAATCCAATCATTATTGGCAGGGAAATCTATTGTCATGAGAGAACTGAAATATCAGCATAGGTTGTCATAATAAAACTCATTTGAATGTTTCATTTTGTTTGTTTAATTAATCTCCTCCATTATTGATCAGACAAATGATTCTTTGGCTCTACAATTTCTTCTTAACAGTTTACCTCAATCCTCAGAGATGGAATATTCATCCGCTTTGTTCACGTTCTATGATGACAAGAAAATTTTTGTTGATAGGTGTTGGTCAGATACATAAGCAAAATCAGATTTGTATTAAGTCATTGAAACTTATGGTTGGTTTTTATTGCATTATTTCCTGACTTATCCTGGGACCACACCTGATCCAGATAATTTCTCATTTCTCATCACTTTTTACTGTTCCAATCTCAACTGCTCTCTTAAAGTGCTCAACTGTTATCTATAAAAGGACAAATGCTCATGGGAGAAAGATGTAGCAAGCTCACACCTCGCCATCTGCTATCTTACTATTGTTGTTGGGTACCGTCAAGTTCCTTTTGACTGATAGTGACACTCTTTAGCTGAATATCGCCTCATTGGGTTTCCTTGTTCGTAACTCTTCTGGAATCATTTCAACACACCCTTCTCCCATGAAGCCATTAAACTCCAAATAATATTTACTGTCATCAATTCAATTCTGACTTTTGGCAACAGTACAAGGCAGAGTCAAACTGCCTCATTGGGTTTCTAAGACTTTAACTCTTTATAGGAATACAAAGCCTCATCTTTTTCCTGTGCAGAAGTTGGTAGTTTTCAACTGCTGAACTTGTGGTTAGACACTCAACAAAGTACTAGCCTTTCAGCTTGCAACTGAGTGTTCAATCATCTGCACCCAAAAGGTTCCTTCTTCAATGTATTTTAAAGTCTAAAGACTGATGGTAAAATACTGAATAATAAGGGGTAATTTTTCCTGAAGTAGCCTGTGTGCATTAGCCCACAGCAAAAACAGCATATCAATTGCCTTTAAGCCAATTCTGACTTCTAGTGACTAGAGAAGTAAAATTTCCCCATAGGGGAAAGCTGTAGATATTTATGAAGCAGACTACCACATCTTTCTCACATGAGCAGATGATGGGTTCCAATATTTGCCATTTTAGTTAGCAGCTGAGCACGCTATCAACCAAAGCATTCTATATATTCAGGATCTTAATTTGATCTTAATTTTCTGTCTTATATCATCATTTTCATAGGATAAAACCTCTAAATTGTTGGACATGATTCATTTATCAATATAATAATAAGTTTATGTGAGATAACAAGGTAGACTGAAGAATCATTTGAATTTTGATGTTGGTTAAGAATATTGAGTATACCGGGCTGAACCCCGGTGGCGTAAGTGGTTGAGTGCGGGACTGCTGCCCGCAGGCTTGGCAGTTCAAATCCAGTGGCAGCTTTCAGGAGCAGCGCTGGGTAGCTCCCATGAGCACCAGAGGGCAGTGATGTCTCTCCCACCCCCAAACAAACAAACAAAAAGAATATTGAGTACACCATGGACTACCAGAGAATGAACAATTTTGTGTTGGAATAAGTAACATCAGGATGCTCCTTAGAGACAAGCATACTGAGTCCTTGTTTCATAACATTTGGACATATTATTAGGAGGAACTGAACTCTACCAGTAAGTGTAGCAAGTCCTCTTTGCTTTCAGCGAGCAAGGCTGTGGCATCTGCATATCAGTGAATCTTTCTTCAATTGCATAGAGCCCAGTTCCCTGGATGATTGAGTCAGCATATAGGGTGAATACATATAGTGAGATAAGCAACCACAATGTTCACTCTTCCTGATTTTTAAATTGGCCAATGCCTTCTTGTTTTGTTTCAATGACTGCCTTTGTGGGCTATGCATGAGTTTCAAGTGAGCACAGCTAAATGTTATGTAATTCATGATTGGTAATGCTACCTGTGAATTTTTATTACCCACAGGATTGAATGCCTTTGTTTAGTCAATAAAACAGAAGTAAACATGCTGGTATTCTCTCCTTTCAGGCAATACTCATCTTCTGGCAGCAATGATGTACCTCTTTCTACATTTTCTGAACCTGACTTGAATTTCTCTCAGTTCTCTATAAATTTACAGCTACAACAATTTTTGAATTATTGAGTCATGTGATATCGAATTTAATACATATTATGCATAATCAAATGCTGCATAATATGTATATATGAAATATAATTATGGAGGATAGTGTTGGTTCACTTGTAGAATTCTTTCCTTCCAAATGCTAAAGCCAGGTTCAATTTCTGACAAATCCATCTCAGGTGCAGCCATCATTCGTTGGTGATTGGAGCTTTGCCTGTTGCCATGATCTTGAACAATTTTCAGTAGAGCTTTTAGAGGGAGGTAGATTAGAAAGACATGAAAGAAACTAGTGAACTCATCTGCAAATGATCCCATGAAAACCCTATCAATCACAATAGATTGATATTATTGTGAATGAGGTGTTCATGACGAAAGAGCAGTCTTAACTACAGCTAATAATAACTCCTGGTGGCATTGAGTCAAGGCTGCCTCCTTTGTGGGTTTTTGAAACAGCAGCGATTTACAGAAGCAGCAATTCCAGACCCTGTCTATTGGAGCTGCTGGTGGTTTCAAACTGCCAACCATGTGGATCAACTTCATGAACCACCACACCACCAGGGTTCCTGGGTAGCTAATAATATCAACATATATACTTATATGCATGACATTATAATGAATATCAGTAATCTGCAGGTGATATCACCTTGTTTGCTGAAAGTGAAGAGAATTTCAAGGACTTATTAATAACTATCAAGAAATGCAAACTGAAGTACCGATTATACAAAAAAAAACCCACACAAATCCTCACAACTGGACCGATATGCAATTAGAGGATAAATGAAGTTGTCAAGGATTTCATTTTATTCTGATTCACAACCACTAAGAATCAGACCTAAAGAAATGCACAAGAATATGTTGCACTTGGGTAAATCTGCTGCAGAAATCTTCTTTAAAGTGTTAAAAATATGTCACCTCGAGGTCTAAGATGAGTGTGTTTTTCTGTGTAGACTAGAGAAATAAATCGATAGACACTCATATTGTGTAAGAAAGAAGTTTATATAGAAGAGCAATTGAACATTGAGAAAACATCTCAGCCCAGTTCAGTCCAAGGTGATAAATTTGATATTGGCCCGTATGTCTGATACCAATGCATAAGTCCTCTTCAGATTTATGAAGCACATGCAAGGACACCAGGACAGTCACCGGCCAGTGGGAGCAGAGTCTTGTGTATCTGGTGGCTGTAGAAGCATCTCAGTGCTGGCAGGGGTCTGCCTGTGGCTCCGCCAGTTTCCAGGGCTCAGGGTCTATCCG